>ONZH01018944.1:0-285013 GCA_900303285.1 Rhinella marina | reverse complement strand
GCAGGAGATGGCGAAAACTCCAGTGTTTGGGCATCACTACAAACAAATTCCTCTGCTAGCTCCTGGGATTCTTCCGGCACATCTGAAAAAGGACCCGAAAAGAGCTCCTGGGAGGGGTCAAGGGTGGGATGACTCTGTTGGCCCAGGTGTGGAGGAAGGAGGGTCAGAGTGAGACTGTGTGGATGACTGCTGGTGGACAACTGTGTGGAAGCGCTATCGGCTATCCATTGCACCACCTGTTCACCTGCCAGGCCTCACAGCGGTGTAACCCGCCCCCTGCTTAACTGTCGCATAAAGGCAGGGATTCTGGATGAGCGGGATCCCTGGCTGAATCCTCACCAGCACACATTGTATCCCACTGGCTTCAACAAGGCCCCCAACAGCATTCCCGCGCCCACCGTCCTCGTCCACGTCACGTCCTATTTCCCGCTAGCCCCCCTCCGCATTTTATTTTTTTTTTGTTGCAAATACAATATTTGGGTATATAATTAGGTATGTGAAATACTTAGCAAGAGAACGCACAGTACAGTGGCCTATTAAAAGGCCTAGATATCTGTATATTTCAAAGTACAACAGCCGTGTACTAACTGAACAGACCGGTGGGTATTTACAACCAGGTATGTGAGATAATTTAACAAGAGAACGCACAGTACAGTGGCCTATTAAAATGCCTAGATATTGTATATTTCAAAGTACAAAGCCGTGTAGTTAAACTGAACAGACGTGGGTATTTACACCAGGTATGTGAGATAATTTAGCAAGAGAACGCACAGTAACAGTGGCCTATTAAAATGCCTAGATATTGTATATTTCAAAGTAAGCAAAGCCGTGTAGTAACTGAACAGACGGTGGTATTTACACCAGGTATGTGAGATAATTTAGCAGAGAACGCACAGTACAGTGGCCTATTAAAATGCCTAGATATTGTATATTTCAAAAGTACAAAGCCGTGTAGTAACTGAACAGACGGTGGGTATGTACACCAAGGTATGTGAGATAATTTAACAAGAAACGCACAGTACAGTGGCCTATTAAATGGCCTAGATATTGTATATTTCAAAGTACAAAGCCGTGTAGTAACTGAACAGACGGTGGGTATTTACACCAGGTATGTGAGATAATTTAACAAGAGAACGCACAGTACAGTGGCCTATTAAATGGCCTAGATATTGTATATTTCAAAGTACAAAGCCGTGTAGTACTGAACAGACGGTGGGTATTTACACCAGGTATGTGAGATAATTTAGCAAGAGAAACGCACAGTACAGTGGCCTATTAAAATGCCTAGATATTGTATATTTCAAAGTACAAAGCCGTGTAGTAACTGAACAGACGGTGGGTAATGTACACCGGTATGTGAGATAATTTAACAAGAAAAACGCACAGTACAGTGGCCTATTAAATGGCCTAGATATTGTATATTTCAAAGTACAAAAGCCGTGTAGTAACTGAACAGACGGTGGGTATTTACACCAGGTATGTGAGATAATTTAACAAGAGAACGCACAGTACAGTGGCCTATTAAATTGGCCTAGATATTGTATATTTCAAAGTACAAAGCCGTGTAGTAACTGAACAGACGGTGGGTATTTACACCAGGTATGTGAGATAATTTAACAACAAGAGAACGCACAGTACAGTGGCCTATTAAAATGCCTAGATATTGTATATTTCAAAGTACACAGCCGTGTAGTAACTGAACAGACGGTGGGTATTTACACCAGGTATGTGAGATAATTTAACAAGAGAACGCACAGTACAGTGGCCTATTAAAATGCCTAGATATTGTATATTTCAAAGTACACAGCCGTGTAGTAACTGAACAGACGGTGGGTATTTACACCAGGTATGTGAGATAATTTAGCAAGAGAACGCACAGTACAGTGGCCTATTAAAATGCCTAGATATTGTATATTTCAAAGTACAAAGCCGTGTAGTAACTGAACAGACGGTGGGTATTTACACCAGGTATGTGAGATAATTTAGCAAGAGAACGCACAGTACAGTGGCCTATTAAAATGCCTAGATATTGTATATTTCAAAGTACAAAGCCGTGTAGTAACTGAACAGACGGTGGGTATTTACACCAGGTATGTGAGATAATTTAGCAAGAGAACGCACAGTACAGTGGCCTATAAAATGCCTAGATATTGTATATTTCAAAGTACAAAGCCGTGTAGTAACTGAACAGACGGTGGGTATGTACACCAGGTATGTGAGATAATTTAACAAGAAAACGCACAGTACAGTGGCCTATTAAATGGCCTAGATATTGTATATTTCAAAGTACAAAGCCGTGTAGTAACTGAAACAGACGGTGGTATTTACACCAGGTATGTGAGATAATTTAGCAAGAGAACGCACAGTACAGTGGCCTATTAAAATGCCTAGATATTGTATATTTCAAAGTACAAAGCCGTGTAGTAACTGAACAGACGGTGGGTATGTACACCAGGTATGTGAGATAATTTAACAAGAAAACGCACAGTACAGTGGCCTATTAAATGGCCTAGATATTGTATATTTCAAAGTACAAAGCCGTGTAGTAACTGAACAGACGGTGGGTATTTACACCAGGTATGTGAGATAATTTAGCAAGAGAACGCACAGTACAGTGGCCTATTAAAATGCCTAGATATTGTATATTTCAAAGTACAAAGCCGTGTAGTAACTGAACAGACGGTGGGTATGTACACCAGGTATGTGAGATAATTTAACAAGAAAACGCACAGTACAGTGGCCTATTAAATGGCCTAGATATTGTATATTTCAAAGTACAAAAGCCGTGTAGTAACTGAACAGACGGTGGGTATTTACACCAGGTATGTGAGATAATTTAACAAGAGAACGCACAGTACAGTGGCCTATTAAATGGCCTAGATATTGTATATTTCAAAGTACAAAGCCGTGTAGTAACTGAACAGACGGTGGGTATTTACACCAGGTATGTGAGATAATTTAACAAGAGAACGCACAGTACAGTGGCCTATTAAAATGCCTAGATATTGTATATTTCAAAGTACACAGCCGTGTAGTAACTGAACAGACGGTGGGTATTTACACCAGGTATGTGAGATAATTTAGCAAGAGAACGCACAGTACAGTGGCCTATTAAAATGCCTAGATATTGTATATTTCAAAGTACACAGCCGTGTACTAACTGAACAGACGGTGGGTATTTACACCAGGTATGTGAAATTATTTAGCAAGAGAACGCACAGTACAGTTGCCAATTAAAAGGCCTAGATATTGTATATTTCAAGGTACACAGCAGTAGTGCCAAATATAGTTTGGTATGTAGCAGAGCACCTAATACACCACTAATGCCTCTCTCTGTCCCTACTCCAGCAGCTATCCCTGAATACAGCAGCCGTTCTCTGTAAAGTCTATATTGTAGTAAAGCTATCACTGAAGTCCACTGTAGTAGCCCTGATAAGGGCTTTTATTCACGCTCCTGCCTGTCCAACAGCTAAAATCTGTCTCTCCCTTCTCCAGCCTCTGTCCCTGACTAAGTTCACGCAGCATATGCGTACGAGCAGGAAGAGCTGAGTTTTTAATATTCGAGGTCACATGGTTTTTCCAGCCAATGCATGTAGACGCTGTTTTCGCGCTGCCAGCGTGCTCAGCGTGCCTGTCATACCCCCCCTGCATGTTGATTGGTGTAAAAAGAGCGCCAGGGAAGGTGGGAGGGGAAACGAATTCTAAGTGCGCCATCGCCGTTATACTCGATTGAAATCGAGTGTGCCGAATATCGTAGTATTCGATCGAATACCAGCTCGATCGAACACTACTCGCTCATCTCTAGTTATAGGCAAACATTGGTGGTCAGTGGAAACATACCTGCATTGCGTCCTAGTTTTATGGAGGTTGCTGGCGCTGATGAAAAGGCGCGATCTTATGAAGCGCTCGCACATGCGCGTTATGTCTCTGAGGCCAGAAAGAGTACTGGCAAACTCAGTGCTAAGGCTGAGCACCACTGAGCACCAGCAACTGCTAATAAGAAGTGCCGACCAGCTTAACTCATTACTGTAACTCATCTTGTTCATGCCTATTGCAATTGTCTATATTATGTATGTGCACCGCTTATCATATGTACAGCGCCATGGAATGAACGATGCTTTAATAAATAATAATAATAATGTAATTCCCCTTGGCTCAACACACTTATTTCACTTCATCTGCAGTGATCGGCTGCCCTCAGAATAGGAGACTTCTTGCTGCTGCAGAGACCCTGTTAACACCTTTTTGACTGCATTATCATCACGAAATTGTTGCCCGCGCAAAATTTTCTTTAGTTTCTGAAAGTATTCACTGGGAACCAGGTCTGGACTACTGATTAAAGATGAGCAAAGTTACCAAAACTTTAATTTGGCTGCTTTGCCGAGTTTTACAAAGAAATTCGCTTTGTGGCAAATTACTTTGTCATGAAGCCCATTTCAGGGAAAATTGATTTGTTACCACAAGGCATGAGGAAACTCGGCTTCACGGCAAATCAAATTTTCCCTGAAGTCCTTATGGCTGACCATTGCTACCTTTTTTAATTTCATACAGTGGTATGCTGTCCTTCAATCTTCTTTAAGCAGGACCTGCGATGACGTGTGCAGTGATGTCATTGCAGGTCCTTTTGCAGGTCCTGCAGAAAGAAGAAAGAAGAGGATACTGGCTGCACGATCAAGTGGATGAGGTGAGGTTTTTTTTATCATTTTTAACCCCTAAATGGCCATTTTATTTAGCATTCTGTCTTAAGAATGCTATTATTTTCCGTTATAACCATGTTATAACTGAAAATAATAAAATCACCCAAACACCGAACCCGAACTTTAGTGAAAAAGTCCGGGTCCAGGTACCCGAACTCACAAAGTTCGCTACGAAACCGAGCTTTGCAGTTCAGGTTCGCTCATCTCTAATGTTATTACATTATTTTGATGTTTAAGGGAGCTATCACTTTAAGACTTGTTGATAGTGATGATTAGTCAGTGCTGTAATGCATCTTTTTATAGTTGTGTTTAACTATATGCACATGGTAACCAGTGCACTATGAGTGCACCAGAGGGAAGTGATATTATGTGAGGGTGCCATACAGCCATGCCACACATCCTTATGTTCATGTTGGGGGGGCAGAGCATCTGTATATATATATTATATATATATATATATATATATATATATATATTTGTCGGCTCTGAGGAATGTGGTGATTTAGATTGCTAAGACATGCTACCAATGTCAGCTAGGTGCGAATCCCACCTCTGGGTCCGACACCTATCTCCAGAATGGGGTGGCCATGCTTGCACATTATAGGAAAAAGTGGCAGCCTGTCTGGTGACTGGCACTGTGGGAGAGCACATAGGATGGTGTTTTTCTCCATTGTGTGCACCACTGACGGATTGCAGGGGTGGTCGTAACCAGGGAAACGAGCAGTGTCTAAACTGATGGAAAAATGAATCCAGCCAGCAAAGGAGGCAGTATGGATAATCACAATACATTAGTAATGCCTTATATTAACTTTCTCTACATAATAAATGCTATTTGCTGAAGTGACACAGCCCCTTTAAGGTACACAATTACATACTACACTGACTCCTGTTCTGGCCATAGCTAAAACCTGTCTCTCTGTCAGTTAATTAAATCCAACTTACTAGCTGTCTTCTATCTGGATCTTCTATCTTACAAAACTCTCCCTGACACTAGACTAGCTGTATTCTGTGTTCTTTATCCTATTACAGCAATGCATAATCCCCAAAAAACACATGTATTCCCTGGTTGGGATCTTATATACTGCCTATGAAAAGTGTCAGTACAGTCTCTCCTGATTGGCTCAGGCTGACTGCAAGGCATTATGGTCTAGCCCACCTGCCAGGGCTGTGCCTGGGGTTGTGCGATCCTCCTTTATTTTCTCTGCCCTGCTGTGTTGTCTTCTGATCCGTAAAATGGCAGATTCTTTTTTGAGCATTTCATCCAAAACGAATTGCAAAAGTTTTAGATTTGCTAGAATTCAAATATTTTTGGACATTCGTAACAAATTTGATTTATTTGGAATTGATTCACTTATCTCTATTACAGCATTTTTTGAAGACCCCTTTAAATTGTTTGCTGCTATTTAGTTTATACATGTATTCTACAGCTGTGTTGTCTATTAAAGCAGCATTGTAGGGTGGTAGGTTATCTTCTTACATCTAAGTAAATTCAGTCTGGTGAGGAAGTGTCCCAGTTAAGAACAACAAAGCCTTTGACACTAAAGGCAAGGAAAATCTGGTGTCATTCTTATGTCACCTACTTGTGACATTGGCATGTTACTCTATCTCTTAATGCTTTGGAAAGAAAAAAGGAGATCACGCTGGTCAGGAACACCAGAGGGGACATTTATAAGTGTCATTTTGCTGACAATTCTCTGTCTATGTGAAAATGGCACAATAATAACTTGACCTGTGCCAAACTGGCACATTAAAGGGGTTAACCCATGATTAATGTAAAAACGTAAACAAGACATCATATAGTACATGAAATTCTCTTTCTAACAACGTTAGAACCAACCCTGTACCTCACATGGATCCAGAGATCTCCTCATTCATTGGTCCAATTGCTCTGCTAGATTCATTTCAAGCTGCTATTTCTCAGGGAACATGTCCTATCTACTGCAGCTGGTGACAGTTGAAGGATGGCTCTGGGCATGTGCATCCACTTTAGCGAGGTGGACAGAGAAATTAGAAAAAGAACAAACAGCAGGTGGCGCTATACAGATAGATTTAATTGAGTAACTTAGTGGTGATACAACATTTTTAATTATATGCAACGCAAAAATATTCAAATCCAGGGGGCTAGTATGAAAACTGTAGAATATTTTTTGTGGCATAACCTGTATAAATGTGTTTTCACAGAATGAATCACTGCCCTTTTTCTCCAGACTGCTGTTGACTGGTAAGATTTTCAAAGGGTATAAACATCTATAAATGTGACACATTTGTGATAGAGATGAGCAAATTGATTCTAAACTAATTGAATTCCTTATAAATTTCACAGAAATTAGTCCTCAAACGGAATCTGAAGTTTTTTTTATAATTTGCAGACGAATTATATAAAAATGGCATTCAGCGCCATTTTACTGTATTAGCGTAGAAAATTATGAGGGAAGAAAAGGATGGAGAATCACATGACACTGGGAGAAAGTGGGGGAAAGGGTTACCCTGATTGGCTCACAGGCTGACAGACCTGGAAGGGTGTTATTTGGCAGTGTCTGACAAAAAGCAATTACAAAGGAAAACAATGCAAGAGCACTCTGCAAACCAAATAAAGTACAAAATGCCATAGTAATAGAAAATATTCTGGTGATAATGCTACGCTTATTTAGTAAATTTGAGATCCTTGGCAAATATATTTTGTACAAAATTATTTGGGCCCGTTTGCCAAACGTCAAGGCGATCTCTGTTAGACGGGAACCTAACACTAAATGCTACTTGTTATGTGCCAGGATGGCCACCATAAAATTCAGGAAGTGCAGGTTGCGGGCCCAAATAATTTTGTACAAAATTTATTTGCCAAGGATCTAAAATTTACTAAATAAGCATAGCATTAGCACCAGAATACTGTCTATTATAATGGCATTTTTGTACTTTATTTGGTTTGCAGAGTGCTGTTGCATTGTGTTTTTTTTTCCTTTGTGTATCTAGCCAAGGCAGCGTGCACCTGCACACTGGGTTGTGCTGACTGACCCCCTTTTTCTTTGCAAAAAGCAATTACAGACACAAGCCACTAATCTAGTGTGATAGGGACACTATAAACAGAGTATAGAGAGAGAATAAGAAAATATAACTGGGTAGATTTTAGGAAATTTGATCAGGGAAAGTTTTGAGGGAGTGAGGAGCTGTCATGTAGTTGTGTGCTGGCTGCTAGTTCTGCATTACAATTTTTCCTGCATATGAACAGACAGATGGCTTTTTAATTAAAAAAATTCAGTTGACTTTCAAATTGACTTTATGGCCAGCAGCATCCTAATAGACTTCTACTGAAAAAGCTGAGCAATTGCGTATTTTTTTTCTTCTACAAACCATTCCAGTGTATTATACCCATATTGTTAAACTCTTTGCATATTGCTGAAACGATACCATGTAGTTACAACAAAAGCAATACTGCAATAACTCAATTTTTATACCCATGGCATTTTATTAAATGCATTGCATATTTCTGCAAGATAACGGGTAATTAGAGCAAAAGCAATAATGCAATAAAGCTATTGTTATATTTGTGATAATAAAAGAATAGTTCAAAGAAATTTTATAGTAAATATTGCATATTCATGTTAGTGAATGCATTACTGCCTTAGACTGTGTAGTTCATAGATATTTCACCACAGAAATTGCTTTGTTATGTCCGTGATATTGAACTTATAGTTAAGACGTTTTACCCCAAACACTGCATTGTTATATCCTTGTTAGCAAATGCATTACCTCATCAGACTGTGTAGTTCAAATACATTTCACTAGTAGTAGCAGTAGTAGGCCACAGTTCTCCCAGGCTTCTAACAGGTGCCACACTATTATTGAGGATTATTATTGAGGGTGATATTTGGATATCACTTCTGAATGTGCCATGCTTTGGAGCCAGGTGTCACAATATTCCTTATTCTCCTCTTCTTTACAACCCCAGAGAATACTTTTTAGTTTCACCCTCTCTGTCTTTACTGTCCCTTCCTAGTGGAGGCAGGGACTCCATGCATAGTTGTGTTGGTGGCGGTGCACTGGTATCTGTAGGCATGGTGGTGGTGGTGGTAGGAGCATTGGCACTCAGGGCAAATATACAGCAGGGAATGGGGGAGGAGCACCAAGAAGTCCTTCATTATGTATCACAGTCTGATAAAAGTGGTGTGAAGGGTGAATATGACAATGATTGTGTGTTTGACAGCAACTGAAAGCTAGATCAGGGTGCAGAGAAGGAGGTAACATCAGAGGAGGAGAGCACTGGCAGGGGCTGCAATAAAGCGCAGAGACAACGTATGATATAGATATGCTTTTATTATGGTCAGATCGAGAATGGTGATATTGTGGGCACAGACTCAAAACATGTCAGACCCAAGCCAAGCTCGCCTACTGCTAGTTATGTGTGGAGTGTGACAATATCTCCCATCTGGCAGTTTTTCTCTACAGTGCTGGAAGACAAAAGCATTGTCATGTGCAAGATCTGCAGGATTAAAATGAGCTGTGGGCATTCAAACACAAACTTAGGCACATACAGTATAGGGCCCAGGGCAGCACCGCCAATTAGGTGAGGTGAGGCGATCACCTCAGGCAGCAAGGCCCTGGAGATAATTGGGGATGGTAGCGGCAGGGCAGTGAGAAAGAAGCACTTCCATTATGGACGCGCTCTTCTCTCTACATTCATCTGTATCTTCGTCCTCAGGACAGCGATACAGATGAATGCTGCAGTAGGGCAGGGGATAGGCGTCTCCCTTTCCCTCTAATACTGTAAGTTGCAGGCACTAGGCCTGAAGCCTATCAGAGGCAGGCGAAGGCAGCGAGATAACATCATTATCATTGTGCCGCCTGAGCCGGGCAGCGTACAGTGTGGGACACATGTCGGAAGAGGCTTGCATCACATCTCTGCCAGATGCATGGAGGAAAGTACTGTATTAGTGTTTATTTTTTTTATTTGGCACAGTGCAGAAGAGGGGCACTAAGACGGGGCATTTCTTACTGGCACATTATGGGGAGCACTATAGGGTTATCAACTACGGGCACTAAGAAAGGGTATTTTATATGGGGGCACTATGGGGAAGGAAGGACAGAAGCACTCTGGGAGCATCTACTGGGGGCACTAAGAAGGGATATTTTATACTGGCACATGGTGGGCACTATGGGGAAGGGGAGACAGGATCACTATGGGGGCATCTACTAGGGGTACTATATAGGGAATTGTATACTGGCACATTATGGGTGTACTATGGGGAAGGGGGAGAGGAGCACTATGGAAGCATTGACTTAGGGGCATTATATAGGGGTATTTATACTGGCACACATTATAGGGCACTATGGGGGCATTAGCTCAACTGTGGGAACTAAGAGGGGGTATTTTTTGTACTGGCACACAGGGGCATTTTCTTACTAATGTACATTATAAGGAGGTATTTTTTGCACTGGCACACATTATAATGGGGCATTTTTGTACTGGCTCACAGAAAGGGGCATTTTTGTACTGGTGCATTTTATACATTTTAAGGGTGCATTTTTTTCCTGTCACATTATAAGGAGAATTATTACTACTGGGGGCATTATAGTGGGCTTTATTACTACCGGGGACTATGGGGAACATGATTCTTAGCATGGGCACTATGGAAGCATTATTACTTCTGGGGAATAGTGGGGACATGTTGGGGGCACTATTACTACCAAGTGCGCTTTGACAGAAAATTATTACTATTGGTGGGACTTTTGAGAGCACTATTACTCTGGGGGTACCCTGGAACAGTGTCAGCTTAGTGGACAATATGTTTACACTATTAGTATCAGGGACACTATCTGCATGTTACTAGTATTATCAGGAGGCTTATCTGATTCTGCAGTATAATATTGGGGAGCACAGCAGGGGCAGTATTGGAGGTGGTAGGAAGATTTGTCCACAAGATAGGAGGATGGTGGAAAAGTAGGAAACTAAGATGTCTTTTTGTCAAACTGCAGAGATGAGAGATGGCTAAAAGAAATCATCATGGTGGTCTAGTCTGAATGGAGAAGATGAGGAGAGAGAAAGTCTACAATCAGAGGACACATCACTGGATATTGGAGGTATGGGGCACTGTATTGCCCTATATGTTTTGTAGTGATATGTGTAATGTTAGGAGGATAGGGGTTAGGTTGAGAATTTGGTACAGGGGAAGGGGGAGGGGCTGTTTCAATTTTTGTCTCGGGCAGCAGAAAGGCTTAGTGCACCCCTGACAGTGCCCCTGTCTTGTCATCATCAGTTACTGCTTGTCCCACTGAGACTACTCCTCCTACTCATCTCCATCATCAGCCATCAATAATGGATTGTGGGGTCAGGAAACAACTGTATGCTCCCAGCAATCCACTGGTTCACAGTCTTCACTCCCACCTGGACAAGTTGCTGGCAGTGCAGTCTGCGGCCTTTAGGGAGCTCATGGCATGCACTTAGCTTCACTGGAAGATACCAAGCTTGCATTATTTCTCAAAAACATCCATCCCTGTACTTTCACATGGCGGAGAATGTGGGCGGCTCTTTGCAATAGTCCATGTATGGAAAGCTGCATGCCATCCTGAACACCTAGAGCAGCTATTATGGGCATGGACAGTACATGTCTATCATGACCCACTGGGTCAATATTTTTCATGGCACCTCAGCAACAAGGCCATGTCCTATTGACACCTTCGGGTTTGTGTCGGTCTGGTTCCCACACCAGGTGGTTACCCAGCTCCTCCTCCACCTCCATGGACATCCTCCCATCCCTAATAGCAGCAGGGCAGAGCGTTGCTACCCACTCCCCCTCCCTTCTACCATATGTGTAAAGTGAAGTATTGCCGTGCTGTGTTAGCTCTGTTTGGTCTGGTCTAGAGTAGACACACATCCAATCATTTACAAAGCAGCAAGCATCTTGCTTGCTGTCTCCATGCCAACTCCAACAGGGCCCTTACATATGGTAGATTTTCTGTACAAGCAGCTTAAAGGGTTTCTGTCACCAGTTTTGGGCATATAAAACAGGATGACATTTGCAATGTGCAAATGTCACCTGATGCCCAAAGTGTTACTCACTCTCTGATTGCAGTCCCCGTTTTTGTATAAAATCGACTTTAGTAATTTGCAAATGAACCATTACTAGGTGCAAGGGGCGGTAAACCTGCACCTAGTATAGCCGTTTCCCCACCTTTAGGTACGCCTACTTTCTTGTGATGGACAGGGCCAGGCAGCTCGCTCTATCTGCTGCCGGCCCTGTCCGCGCTGCAGATCCCGCACCTGCGCCGGGCGGCCTTCATTCAGCGCAGGCGCAGTGAGCTCCCGGCTTCATCACTGTGCATGCGCCGAATGAAGGCCGCACGGGATCTGCCTGGCCCTGTCCATCACAAGAAAGTAGGTGTACCTAAAGGTGGGGAAACGGCGATACTTGGTGCAGGGTTACCGCCCCTTGCACCTAGTAATGGTTCATTTGCATATTACTAAAGTCGATTTTATACAAAAATGGGGACTGCAATCAGAGAGTGAGTAACACTTTGGGCATCAGGTGACATTTGCACATTGCAAATGTCATCCTGTTTTATATGCCCAAAACTGGTGACAGAAACCCTTTAAAGCCATGAAGAATTTTGTCATGCACTAGACCACAGCAGGTGGCATGTATTGTTTTGAGGACAGGCAGTGGCAGCTCATCAGAGATACTCATGCTGATGCTACAAGGTCAGCAGAACAAGAGCAGCGTACACACACAGCTGACATTGCTGCTGCTACCACCATTATGCCGCTGTCTGCCTGCCTACTATCATGTTCCGTACCGTATGACTGCTGCTTCCATCATCATGTCCCTGCCGCTGTCTCCCTGCCTACCATCACGCTCCATACTGTATGGCTGCTGCTGCTGTCATAATGTCACTGTCACTGTCTGCCTGCCTAACATCATGGTCCATATCGCATAGCTGCCACTGCCATCATCATGCCACTGCCGGTGTCTGCCTGTATACCATCTTGTTCTATACCATATGGTTGCTGCTGCCATGATCATGCCACTGCCGCTGTCTGCCTACCATCATGTTCCATACCCAGGGCCGCTTCTAGCTTTTCTGCTGCCTGAGGCGAAAAATGAAATGGCGCCCCCTTCCCTTGCCCCCATCAGACCTCAGATCAGCGTCTTGTGCCCCCATCAGACCTCAGATCAGCGTCTTGTGCCCCCATCAGACCTCAGATTAGCATCTTGTGCCCCCATCAGACCTCAGATCAACACATTGTGCCCCCATCAGACCTCAGATCAGCGTCTTGTGCCCCCATCAGACCTCAGATTAGCGTCTTGTGCCCCCATCAGACCTCAGATCAGCGTCTTGTGCCCCCATCAGACCTCAGATCAGCGTCTTGTGCCCCCATCAGACCTCAGATCAGCGTCTTGTGCCCCCATCAGACCTCAGATCAGCATCTTGTGCCCCCATCAGACCTCAGATCAGCGTCTTGTGCCCCCATCAGACCTCAGATCACCAGAATGTGCCCCCATCAGACCTCAGATCAGTGTCTTGTGCGCCCATCAGACCTCAGATCAGCGTCTTGTGCCCCCATCAGACCTCAGATCAGCGTCTTGTGCCCCCATCAGACCTCAGATCAGCGTCTTGTGCCCCCATCAGACCTCAGATCAACACAATGTGCCCCCATCAGACCTCAGATCAGCGTCTTGTGCCCCCATCAGACCTCAGATCAGCGTCTTGTGCCCCCATCAGACCTCAGATCAGTGTCTTGTGCCCCCATCAGACCTCAGCTCAGTGCCTTGTGCCCCATCAGACCTCAGATCAGCGTCTTGTGCCTCCATCAGACCTCAGAACAGCGTCTTGTGCCCCCATCAGACCTCAGATCAGCGTCTTGTGCCCCCATCAGACCTCAGATCAGCGTCTTGTGCCCCATCAGACCTCAGATCAGCGTCTTGTGCCCCCATCAGACCTCAGATCAACACAATGTGCCCCCATCAGACCTCAGATCAGCAACTTGTGCCCCATCAGACCTCAGATCAGCGTCTTGTGCCTTGTGCCCCCCTCAGACCAGCCCACCCAGCCACTTAAAAAAACATACTTACCTGTCCTGCGCTGCCGCTGCCCTCAGCTCCCGGGCTCCACTGTCTTCCCTTCCGACGCGCACTATGACCTGACGCAGCGTCAGGTCATAGTGCGTGCCGGAAGGGAAGACAGTGGAGCGAGGAACCTGAGGGCAGCAGCAGTGCAGGACAGGTAAGTATGTTTTTTTTAAATAGCTGGGTGGGCTGATCTGAGGTCTGAGGGGGGCAGTGTTTAACTGCTGTGTGGATGCCGCCCCTCAGAAATACATAAAACTGCCGCCTGAGGCGAGATCCTCATCTCACCTCATGGCAGAAGCGGCCCTGTCCATACCCCTAGTTCCACTTCCATCACCCCTACTGCCACTACCATTACCACTACAAAGCTGCTTCTGCTACTTTGCTCAATTAAAATGGAAAACTCTTCCCAGCTTATTCAGATAAATCCACTGTTTCTTTTGACAGTTAACATGCGTGTGCAGGCATTCTGCTCTTGTGCAGAACAAGCCACTGTTTATTCTGATATTAATATATTTGTATGTATTAAGAGGGGCAGAGGTCTACCCCCGTTAAGGCATATTTTTTGTATGCTTGGTTCCAACAAGCCACTGTTTTTTCCAATAACATTGTGTGTTTTAAACGCCATCTGTCCCCAATAAGGGATAATTTTTAAGGCTTTCTAATATGAAAAAGCATAACAAATGCAATGGTACAGTGTGTTTTTAAATACCCTGTTTGTTAACACAGTCAACCATCTATTTACTCATACAGTAGCTATATATGTCAGTGTCACTCTGACATTATTTGCTATTGCTGTCAAGAGCTTAAAAGTTATGGGGTAGAAAGCAAATATTAGTAATTAAATAAAGCAAAGCTATAAAAGATATTTAAAAAATCCTAGGAGACCTCAAAGTGTCATATACCAATTTTCAGGACAATTGGAGAAAATATGATTTGTGTAGTATCGATTCGGACAAGAATTGATTTTTTTTTTTTAATTTGATGATTCTGACAAATTTTAAGAAGTTGGTTCATCTCTAGCTTGTGTCAAATAAATCCACACCATCTGAACTTTTGTTAATGGAGAGAAGAAAATATCATCCAGGCTTTTTTTTCTTTTTTTTCCAAAAAACTTCACAATCTTTATAAATTAACTGTTGTATAGAAAGCAGCTCCCCACAAGCACCGAATCCTCTGCACATGGGCTTGTCAGGGAACAGTGGGATCAGATGGTTCAGAATAGAGAAGTCAAACATCAGTGGATATCATTAAAACCGTCTGTTTTATTTAATCGCATGGCTGAAATTCAAATAGGATAACAGGACAGTGCAAAAGTCAGCGTCACTAATCTGTTGCCAAAGCTGCTGCCAATGCTAACTTTACTGTATGCTCCTTCTTCTAGACCTGTCCTATGGCTTCAACACAGCTGTCCACTCCCTCCTATTACAAACATTCTCATCCCTGGGTATCAGAGACTTGGCTCTTTCATGAATGTCCACATGCCTTGCCAACTGAACACACATCTACTGCCCATTCTCCTCATCAGCCCTCTGTCCTTAATACTCTCCATTTACACTTTTAGCTTTGGACTAGTCCCACAACTTTCAGTACCACATACATGTTGATGACACTTTCTATCCTAGATGTCACTTCCCTGCTCTTCAGAATGTTAGTGTGTCTATCAGCTATATATTGCTTCTTCTCCTCCCGCTTTCTTGAACTCAACATGGAGAAAACTAGCTACATCTGTGCCATTCTGTCCCTCTCTCCCTCAGCAGACCTATCATTTACGTTAAGAGCTCCATGGTTTCTTCAGTCTCACAAGGCCACTGTGTTGATTTGTCACATCCTTAAAGGAAGACTAGATAGCTTGTTTGACAATTGTCAAATTTGCAGGAGGCAAGTGGGTGCTCACAGCTATGTATGCAGGCCAGTAACTGGATATACTGTATCTACGGGGTAGCAGGCCCACAGCAGATATGCCATGGGAGTCAAACAGATGTCCAGGAATCAACCAGTGGTTATGGAAATAAAAGTCCATGGACAAGTGCCACCAATATCAAGTAGAATTAAAATAGATTTATTAGATTCAATAGGCATGATTTGGAGACTTGCCCCTTCGTCTGGTTATCAGGAAATTCCCCTGCCGCCTGTTTCTGCAGGTACCACATAAAATCTTTCCTTAAACAATAATAATAATCAAAAAATAAACATAATACTAGTGCAGCAGCTTTTATTTATTGTGCCTGATGAATGAGCAGCCTGCAATGAGGCTCAGACTGGCCCACAAGAGAAGAGGTGAATCCGCATGTGGAACCCTGAGCAAGGTGAGCCCCTAGTCCTCCAATCCCTGCACAAGTGGAAGATGGTACAGTAGACTGACCGCACTACGTGTAGATAGCATACAGCATCTAAACCAGCTTATGTTCATATAAAAAACTGGGTAGATTATTTACCAAACTTACTAGTTTATTATTATGGATACTTTAGGTGGCTTAGATGACTTGTAGGGACAGAACCATGCCAGCCAGTATCCTCTATACCCAAGGTCCTGCCTTCTCCGAGTCCCTACAAGGACCCCCATAATCAATCATCTTGTAGCTGTCTGTCTCTATGTAAGTAAGTAATATTTGCATGCAACAACACCAATAGTTATAACACACCACAAAATTAGAAAAAAATTACTTTATTAGTACATATAATATAACACACACAATATAAAAGCATATATAAAATGGTGGCACCTAACACAATGACAGAGGGGCAGCACAATATGAAAAATACGGTAATTGCTCTAAAGCAAGTGTCACAGCATACCAAGTAAAGTGCAAGTGCAACATAAATGTAAGATTAATACAGATAAGCCATGACACCATAGAGCCACAGTATAAGTATACAAGGTATGTTACAAACCAATGCCTCCTCCAACCCCGACGCACGTTTCGCTCTCGCTTCCCCAGGAACCTGAGGAAGCGAGAGCGAAACGTGCGTCGGGGTTGGAGGAGGCATTGGTTTGTAACATACCTTGTATACTTATACTGTGGCTCTATGGTGTCATGGCTTATCTGTATTAATCTTACATTTATGTTGCACTTGCACTTTACTTGGTATGCTGTGACACTTGCTTTAGAGCAATTACCGTATTTTTCATATTGTGCTGCCCCTCTGTCATTGTGTTAGGTGCCACCATTTTATATATGCTTTTATATTGTGTGTGTTATATTATATGTACTAATAAAGTAATTTTTTTCTAATTTTGTGGTGTGTTATAACTATTGGTGTTGTATGGGGCTCTTTGCACACCCTTACTATTATTAAGTGCCCTGCATTGTTTTGATTGGGGTTTATTAATATTTGCATGCAGCTATACAGTGGGCCCCCAGAATGAATTTTGCTGGTGGGCCCTAGGCACCCCAGTCTGACACTGCCTGTGCTATCTACAAGAAAGTCAAGACCCCTATAGGAGTACAGTAAAAATAGGTGATGAGCTTCTTTCAAACCTCCAGTTGGGACTCTCTCAGCAGGAGACAATGAATGTTCTAAGAATGACTTCTACTGACCTACTGTCCTGAAGGAGGTTTGATTCATGCTTCACATTTTCAAGACTTGTCCTGAATTAGATGACACATCTCTCAGATTATCCATACCAAGTCTACTGAAAATCAGGACTCCATAATATACAACTGGAGTCATAAGTTTACATATACCATAGCCACATTCATTAAAACTCACAAAATTAAAAAATGTCACAATTCCTGACAATCCTATTGCACACTCTATAATGTTAAGATCACTGCTGTATTTCAACAACGTGAGACGTCCGAATAATATAAGAGATAATTATATATTTCATGTTTTATTACCAGTGGCTCAGAAGTTCACATACAGCAAACTGACTGTGCCTTTAAATACCTTAGAAAACTCCAGAAGTAAGTGGCTTTAGAAGCTTCTGGTAGACTGACATCATTTCAGGTAGTAAGAGTTGTATTTTTTGCAGTATTTTAAGGCCTATCTTCAAGGTCTACTTGCCTCTTTGCTTGACTTCCTAGGCAAATCAAAAGAATCAGCTAAGACATCAGAAGAAGAATTGTGGACTATAACCATTCCAAATGCCTGAAGGTACCCTGTTCATCTGTTGAAACAATAGTATACATGTTTAAGCCTCATGGAAGCAGGCAGCCATCATTATATTCAGGAGGGATGAATATGCTTTAATGAAATTTAGTCCAAGAACAGAAGCAAAGATGCTGGAGGAAATAGGTACAAAATTATCTATATCAACAGTAAAACGTATCCTATAGTGACATAACCTAAAATGTTGCTCAGCAAGGTAGTAGCCTCCACTCCAAATCCACCATAAAAAAACCCAAGTTACAGTTTGTAACTGCACATGGGCACAAAGATCTTACTTTTAGATAAATCTCCTCCGGGCTGATTAAACAAAAATTGAACTGTTGGCCATAATGACGATTATGTATGGAGAAAACGGGGAGGCAAGCAACCTAATGTACACCATTCTAACTATGACGAATCAGGGGAACAGCATCATGTTGGGGGTTGCTTTGCTGTGGAAGGATTTGGTGCACTTCACAAAACAGATGGCATTATGAGGAAGGAAATCTATGTGGTGATATTGTAGCAACATCATCAGCTAGGAAGTTAGTTTGAGTGCCAATGGAACTTCCAAATGAACAATGACCTTCAAGCATATGTCCAAAATTATGGCTAAAAGGCTTAAGGACAACAAAGTTAAAGTAATATAAAGTGTCCATCAACAATCCCTGACCTCAATCCCATTGAAAGTGCATGGACCTTCTTGCATGAGCAAGATGGCCTACAAATCTGCTAGGAGGGATTGGCCAAAAATCTAGAACGTTTGACCCAAGCCAGACAATTTAGAGGCAAAGTTACCAATTAGAAACCAAATGTACTGTATGCAGGGTTGCCAACCAGAATTATTCTTTTTTCTGGACAACTTATCCCAAAATCACGGACAGCCAACATTTTTTACGGACAAATTGGAAAACCATTATGAAGGATAAATATTATAAGTAATACAGGTCTATGGCTCAATATACTGATCAGAACTCATTGCCAGCATTTACTGGGAGCTGTAAAATGATTATATTTACCACCAAAATAATCTAGTCAAGTATCACCAGCCTCAAAAAAATCACGGACACCTCTATTTTTTTCACGGACAGAGGAAAAAAGTCACCCATTTTTACGGACTGTCCAGAAATTTCTGGACGGTTGGCAACCCTGACTGTATGCAAACGTCTGAACCACTGCGAATGTGATGAAAGAAATAAAAGCTGAAATAAATCATTGTCTCTAGTGTTATTCTGACATTATACATTCTTGAAATATAGTAGTGATTGTAACTGACATAAGAGAGGGAATACGTACTAGGACTAAATGTCAGAAATGGTGAAAAACTGACTTTTAATGAATCTACCTATGATGTATGTAAACTTGTGACTTCAACTGTATATGACAGTAAAATACTACAAGCCATTCATCATTTTCTTGTTTCCTAAAGTTATTTGGACTACTTCAGCAGACTCATGAGGGAACTGAGACACATTCCTAGAGCTTAACCTTTTAATATACAGGGCAAATGCACTGGCAATTTTAGTGGCATGGTGAATAATGTGGTTCATTTCACACGGTGATAACCTTCTGGACCTCACAGGTTTGTTATGGTTTTGCTCCAATTTTATGACAAAGCTAGGATCCGGCAAGTTAACTTTGATCCCCCAAGTGATTGTTCTGATATTTATACGGTGAGATACCTGGGAAAGAATTGATGCATTACTCACCTCTCTGATCCACTGCCACTGCTGTTCCTTTGCTTACCAGGTCCCTGTTGCTCTCCACTTCTTGGTCCCAGCTTGATACACAAGAGACTAGAGATAAGCAAATCATTCAAAATTTGCTTCGCCAAATATTCGCCGAATTTCTGACAAGATTCGTATTTAAACTAACTTATCCGTCGAATATACGTAAAAAAAAACAAACATTGTTTTGCAAACATTCCTGCCCAAATTACGTACGTACAGTCAACGTAGTTAAAAGTACGCAATACGTAAGCATTAGCGTACAAAAGTGCGTATGAATCCTTAGCGTACTATTGACGCGCGAATGCGTCATACGCACGAGGCTAGGCCACAGCGTACAGTCTTTAGAGGCAGTCCATATGAACTAGAAAAATAAGGTGCTCACTGCTGCTAGCTATCAATAAGTGAATAATTTACTAAAAACACCGTACAATAAGTGCATAATAGGACACATTGCAGTACCAGAAAAAGAATACACACAAAGGGCTAAAGTGCTGAACCATTAAAAACAGTGTAGCTTAAATACAGCAAAGACATAAGTATGCAAACATTTTAGTGCAATCAATTTCACATTTGCAAGCATAAAAGGCTCAGATATACATTTGAGTCTCTCCTTATAGCTCCTAGTTGGCAATGATAAAACACTGTCTGTCTGGAACACATATTCCAAAATTCAATTGTAATCCATGTGAGGTAAAATTGTAATCCAAAAAGGTAACGTGTAATCCACATGGATAATAGAGAATAGCAGCAAATAGAGAACCCTTTTTGAAAAGGGGGCTCCCAAATAACCTGAGAAGGGGGTAAAAAGGAAAATAGGCGCACTTAGGCGCAACTGGGACTTTTATGCAAAATGGAGGGAGTCCTGACAGCCATGTCCACTTCAGCTGGGTGAGAGTCAAATGGGGGCAATACATTACATTAAAAAGCAGCACATAGAGAACCCTTTTTGCAAAGGGGGCTCCCAAATAACCTGAGAAGGGGGGAAAAAGGAAAACAGGCACACTTCGGCGCAGTAGGAAATTTTCTGCAGAATGGGGGGAGTCCTGACAGCCATGCCCATCTGGGTGAGAGTCAAACGGGGGCAACACAAACTAAACAAAAACAAATGCCAACTAGCATCTCACCCATCAGGTGCAGTCCATGGTGTGGCTCTCATAGGTCCTCCTGCAGTGTCCTTGACACTGCCAGTAGTTGGGTTCCTCATATGATGGACCTGAAGTCCTACTCGCTCGAGCTGCTGCTGAAGCTCATCAGAGGATGCTCCTGCCTCTTGAAGGCCATGTTCGCTGCAGTGATGGAACTCCGGTGCCCTCTTCTTCCTGAAGTTGGGCTTGACCGGGTCCGGGTGGTGGTGAAGCTGGCGAGTGCTGCAGCCATTTTCGCTTTTCCGGATGCTCCTGCCGGGACAGCATGGGTAAGGACTTCTGGCTGCAGCGTTTACGGAAAGGTTGCATCCAGGGAAGAAGACCCAGCTTCCCCGGCTGCTGCTGGCTTCATCTTCCATGGCAGCTGGTATTGGTGGATGACCGTGGATTGGAAGGTGAATGATAATGTGGTCAGCTAACCCAGCTGTAAGGACTGTGGAGGTGGTGCTGGCAGTCCAGGAATCAGAGGCTCCGGCTGAGGCTGTGGCTTTTCCCTGAACCGGAGGACACCATCTGGGAACTCCTGCAGGCAGCGCAAGCGTCCTGGACCTGTTGGTTCATCTGGCCACACTGCTGGTTCCGTTGTAGGCACCAGAGGCTTTGAAAGGAGGGTAACCCCGGTCGCAAATGGGTCTTTCAGGGATCCCCCACATACAGGCTATGACAATGTTGTGACAGGTACGGCCATTTCACTGACCTGCGGCCCACAAAATATTCCATCCTTGTCATCCTGCAGGAAGCCAGACCCTCTCCCAATGGAAAACCAAAGCACAGTTCCCTTTCGGCGTTCCAATGAAGGATCTCCCGGCCTAGGGTGGTCGAGTACCTGGATGACCCAGTCCTCTACTGAGGTTTTATAGTCCCAGAGGGTCTGTGCATGGGCTGTCACAGATGGTGGAACAATTGGGTTCTGGTGTATGCAAGGCGTGGATCTCCTCCCGGGCGGCGAAGTGGACGCTCCAGCCGCCTCCGCCGCACGAGCCACAGCAGATGCTCCAGCTGCACGAGCCACAGCAGACGCTCCAGCCGCACGAGCCACAGCAGACGTTCCAGCCGCACGAGCCACAGCAGACGTTCCAGCCGCACGAGCCACAGCAGACGCTCCAGCCGCCTCACGAGTTGCAGCAACAGCAACCTCAGCAGGTGGTAAGGAAGACACAGGCACTGAAGCTGGGTTTCTCTGGCAGAGTTGTGACACCCTGATGTCTGGAATGGGCGGTGGTTCAGGGAACTCGTCCCCAAAATACATTTCATTCCAATTTGGGCATAGCTGTTTTTTAGCCATGATGCTTGCCTCTTGCTCTGAGGTCAGCACTGGTCTAAACTGCTTCATGACTTCAGAGGAGGGTGGAGTACTGCGGGAGGAGTCTTCACTCCCTATACGTGCAAAATAGTTAGATCCCGGTGTGCCGGGCTGGTTTTTTCCAGTTCTGAGGGGGGTGTATCTTCACTTTCCCGCTCTTGTGTCGGCATTTCGTCATTGTCCCGCCTCATGCAGAATGCGTACGTTTCATTCGTATCGTACGTATCTTTAGCATGTTAAATTTTGCGAAGATTTACGAATAATACGAAGCGAATCCAAAGAAATTCGGATTTGCTTTGCAGCTAAAAATTTCCAAGATTCGATATGAATCTACGAAGTGGCGAATAGATTCGCTCATCTCTAGCCAGGACCATGAAGCAGAGACCACCAGAGACCCAGTAAGCACTGAAACAGCACTGGCGGGGGACAGGTGAGGTGAGCAATACTTCTTTATTTACACCATTCTGCCCCTTACCTAAAAAACGTTTCCAGCTGGAAAACCCTTTTAACTTTATTTTATTTCAAATATTTCTCTGTACGTTTCTATATACGATTATCTAGAGATCAGAACAAAAAATGATCAAGGTGTGCAAAAAATAAAACAAATATACCACTATATTGGATTTTGCTCAATATACAAGTGGGAGAAATTAGCTACTTCCTTTGTCACAGATGTCTCCACAGGACTAGACCTCCCATTAAAACGAAGATGTGATATTATAGTGTACTGACTCTTAGTATTATAATTTGTATAGTCAGCTCGTCTACCATACACAAAAAGAAGCACACTTTAAAGGGTATTATCATCTTATCATTTATGGTATACATAGATGCTTGTTCGCTGACACCCCATCCTGCCTGATGCCATGGCTGCTGTGAAAGGAGGCTGCTCAAGCCAGCTCTCTCCATTCATTTCTATGGGAGCTCCAAAACCAGCTAAGCCCTCTTCCCAGGAGTGGGATATGTCATAAATGTGTAAGAAGAGATTATCCCTTAAAATCTTTTCAAACTCATGTGTCTTATTGCTGGAAGTCAGTGACATACATAAAAGAAAGGTAAAACAGAGAGGGCCCCATGGCAAAAATCCACATGGGCCCTTAGAAGGATCTGGTGTTTGTTTCCTCTTCTACAACTTTTCAACAGTCTTTGGGACAACTCCTCATTTGCTTGCACCAATGTACTTTATCTGAAGAGGGATGTACTGCGTGGATTCTAGCCATTCAATGATAGGTTCAAGCAGAGCTGGGTTCCTTCTCTCAATGGTCCTATAGGAGCTGCATGTCTACCTTGATGGTACGCCCTTGCTGGGAAGGGCTACAGGGAAGTAGTAGAGGCACATTTAGGCAGGAAATGCTAGAGATGAAAAAAAATTAAGTCGCACTGGTTTCAGGATTTTTCGGTGGCTTGATTAAGAAAGTAATAAAAAAAATTAAAAATAAGTGAGAAACAAAAGAGAAAACAAACAGAAGTCCTACAAGACCTCGGAGTGTCATACATTAATTTTTGGTCCAAGTGGGGCACTTTCACTTAAGGTATAACAGGTTCAGACACGAATCAAAGCAGTCAACTGATTCGGCCAAATTGACCTGATTCGAATTTTGAGTGATTCACTCGTCTTTAGCCCCTCCAATATACCACCCAACTTAATATCCCATTTTATTATCAGATATTACTAAGAAACAACTTGACAGAAGAAGACTATTTTTTTTATTTTATTTTAGGGGTAAATGCCTTTCACACGACAATAACGAACATCAACTAGTTTTAGTGATACCTGATTCTTTCCTATGGGGTGTTTCATTTTCTTTATAATATTTCTCTATTCTTTTCTCAAAAATGAGGTCAACATATAGCAAAGGGTTACAATAAGGATCTCTTTTTTGTTTTTTTTATATTTTGTGGCCCTCACCGTGCGTTAAAACCTATCCCAAAGTTGAAAAGTGGAAAGAGTGATGATGTAGCTACCTTTCTGTGGGACCTGCAAGGCTGCGTGTCTTTTCCAAACCTAGCAGTGAAACAATTAATAAAGAAACCCATTAAGCTCTGATTATCGCTGCTAAAAAGGGAGGTTAAGTTTCAGTCCTTTGAAGTAACTGAGAATGATTCAGGCCTCATTACAGAGATATAATCTACATTCATACATTTATGTTAGTGATTCAAATCTATTGGGACAGATTGAATTCCGTTAAATAGTGCATCTTTCCTAAGGAACCTTTCTCAGGCTTTCTCAGGCTAAACCAAATGGTGGACAAACAATGCAGAGTTAGTGGGGTATTTAGAGACCTGACTGTGCTGTAAAAGAAAAGGCTATACAGAAAAGAGAAAAAAAGCCCGAGATATAATCTAAAGAGCTATGTCAGCTTTTCGTTTGGTCTCTGTTTCCAAAATGCCCTCCCTGTCATCACGCAATATGGAAAAAAAAGGAAAAATCTGTCTATGAATTTACATCCCGCACCTGTCATCCCATAATCTTTTAACACTCAGAATATCAACTGTTATAGCCAGCGATACAACTCAGTTTGTAAGAATTTTCCATTTTACCCAAAGGGAAGGACCTTCTGACTTGATGGTGTATTTCGGGTGTAGCAAGTTATCCCCTATCTACAGGATAGGGAATAACTATTAGATCATTGGGGTCCTAGCACTGGGACTCCCAACGATCATGAGAACGGATACCCCATGTCACGTGGGGCTGCCCAAAATGAACAGAGCCGGCAGGTGGAGCATGTGCTCTGCCACTCCTTTCATTTCTATGGGAGTTCTGGACATAGCCAAGAAGTACAGAGGTTGACTATTTCTGGAACTCCCCCTAGAGATGACTGTGCATGCTTGAGCTGCTGCTTTGTTCATTTCAGGGTACATCGCGGCGTATGGACTCCCTTTTCTCATGCTCTCTCTAATAGTTATCTCCTATCCTGTCGATAGAAGATAACTTACTACAACCAGAATACCCCTGTAGGCAGGGGCGTAACTACCATAGCGGCAGACCATGCAACTGCTAGGGGGCCCAGCGCAAGAGGGGGCCCAGTCTTAGCTGGGATCATCTCCTCTTCTACTGGAGGTGAAAACTTGGTCAGGACTCTACCCTCTAAAGGAACAACTTTTAGGCAGTGGAAAAATGGCCCAAGGGTCATTGAAAGGGGTTTAGGCAGAAATCCTTCTGTCCTGCGTGGGGGGCCTGGTTTGATCATTGCTATTCTCTATGTACTCCACTGCCGGAAGGTCTCCCCTATGATCACCTATCCCTATGCTTTATACATAGTTTGAGGCAATCAGCGACTGTACTACCACTGCCAGCATGCTCTGACATAGCTATGCCTATCTGGGCATTACAAGAGTTGTAGTTTTGCAACAGCTTGAGAGCCTCAGGTTGTAGCATGGTTCTGCAAGAAAGTGACACATTAGGTTCTCAAAAGGACCAAGGTCTGCTCATGTCATCCATTTGCATCAGCAACCTGGATTAATATTAGGACAAATGCATAGCACCGAGCTAGTACAGAAATATAATTATTTAGGGGGTCTGCAAGAATTTCCAGCATATAATCATCTCTGGAGGAGGGGTACAGTTTCTTCTTGCAGAGAGTGTCAGCTGGCAAAGGAAGCCTTACACATCTGGCAACGCTCCCTGGGGAAAAAAAAAGATATACAAATTAGCTCTCCTCCAGAATTAAGACTACAGTTTCACTAGTACTAACTATTGGAGGTAGTTAGCCAATATGAGAATGTCTGAGCCTTTAATGAGCAACTGACTCAACCAAACCACGGTGTCCTCCAAAAGGAGAAAGCACCCATCTGTAGATCACTGTTTCAGGGTTCTTGTCCCTCATCGGTATAGATCAGGGTACTGGCTGGTTGAGTGAGAGGCCTTTAATGTAGGGGGGTTCTGTAATGTTACTCCTAGCAGAGATTATCAGATGGCATTATGGGCACTGACTTGATGCTACAGAGAGTTTTCTTCCTCTTGAAGGAGAGCTCATTTGCCTACCAAGTATATAATTACAATGGGAACATAAATGGCTCAGTGTCGGAGGATAAAACTGCTCCCACTTACTTTTGTTATAAAGGGGTTTTCCATTTTGGACAATGCCTTTTTGACAGAAGGGTCCCCCAAAGTCATGCTGCCGGGACCGAAGCGATTAACTGGAATTCGTGCAGGACTCCAGTACTTTTCCTGCAGCACTACTAAAGGAGAAACAACTATTGCATATTTCTCTTCCTTTGTATATTTATTTTCCATGGAGCTTTGCCAATAAGTCTCCATACCTTGGAGTACTTCCAGTAAGTCGCCATCCAGGACTGGTCTATGCACCCTGCCTAAGCCACTTCCCAGGCATCACACTGAGCCAGCCAGAATCCTACTCCGTACTGACGAGGGCAAGCACCCCGTAACAGTTGTCTATAGATGACTATCTAGCTTGGCTATATTCTACTGTCAAATCCCAAGCCTTATTGGAAAGTCAGATCTTGACTAGGGAGCCACGTCCCCTAGGTGGCGTTGGCAAGACGGTTCTCTTTCTTGGGAGATACCTCTTTGAATATTCGTTTCTCATGGAGCATTGCCTATAAGTGCTCATACCATGGAGTACTTCTAGTAAGTCTCCATTCAGAACTGGTCTCTTTAAGGAGATTCAGCACCCTGCCTAAGCATATTCCCTATTAAAATTAATGGACACATACTTTAATGTCCTTTGTCTATACAATAACACATCCGCCCCAGATCTTGGGGCTTCTTCTGATTTGTGTCAAGCAAGAAGCTTTGAGTTCTGTGCATTAACCATCTTGTATTTCTGTTCCTTTTTTCAGGAAGAAGTGTTTTCAGGGGTGGACTGCAAACTTAAAGTGGTCCTGGAAAAAATACTAAAAATGGCCCAATTTTGTAGTTTGGTTGATGGAAGGCAGCAATACCATATTGTGGAACATTATACCACCCCAACAGAGCCAAATACCACAGTCCATCACAAAATACTGCCAGCAGCACAAAATACATCCCAAAAAACACCCACTGGGTATCGGTCCACCAGGAAATTTCCCTGTAAGGTCTATGGCCAATCCACCCAAGTCCAAGTTCAACCCAAGAAAATTTCTTCTAGGGCAGGGATCAGCAACCTCCGGCACTCCAGCTGTTGTAAAAATACAACTCCCAGAATCTTCACTTCTGTGGGAATAACAAGAACAACCGAGTAAGTTTACATGCTGGGAGTTGTAGTTTCACAGCAGCTGGAGTGCCAATCCTAGGGCATCTTCTGTTTCTCCCAGCTGGAAGGCAGTGGCATGGAGGATGGCTCATTGCTCTGACACTGGGGCAGACACAGACAGAAGTTGGACCTGTGCAGGAACAGTATGTGGGTCCCTGACTATCTAACACTTGATGACAGGCCTTATGTTTCACTCGGCAAACCAGAAAGTGTTCTAAACACCCTTCTGTCAAAGGCACCAGTATTATAAATGGGTGATAGTAGGTCGGGGACTAATACAGATTTTGCATGGGATGAGCGCTAGGCTCCGGTGAATAGTAGAGCGGTGATACCTACCTCCATTCAGATTTATCATCAGAAAACATGTCTGCAAGTCATGTAATCCCTCACTGTTGGCTGCACAGCTTACAGATCTGGATGACCTGGCTAGACATGAGCCATGGAAAATAGGAGGTAACTCCTTCACGCTTCACCGTGTAGCTAATTGTCAGCCCCCTTCTTGTTAATGATCATTAAATGACCTTACACATTAATACAAACTCAAGAAATGTATTTCAGATGAGATTAGGAATCACGGTTATTAAATGCTCAATGAGTGGGAAAAGAAAACACCACAGAGACACACGTATATTAATAATGTCAACTCTGGTATAAAGACCCATAGACGGCAGCCTGCACCATCTGGAGACATGTTCTCTGTTCTTGGCTTATTTTCTTTTACATCATTTTATGTGCATTTTAACTCTGAAAACATAAACAATTTTAAGGATAAATAGATAGATATTAGAAAGATAGATAGATAGATAGATAGATAGATAGATAGATAGATATTAGAAAGATAGATATTAGAAAGATAGCTATATAGATAGATATAGATAATTGATAATTGATAATGGATAGATAGATAGATAGATCCATAGATAGATAATAGACAGTTCAATAGATAGATAGATCCATAGATAGATAATAGACAGTTCAATAGATAGATAGATAATAAACAGATGATAGATAGATAGATAGATAATAAACAGATGATAGATAGATAGTAGATAGATTAGGTAGATAGATAATAGATAGATGGATAGATAGATAGATAGTAGACAGTCAGATAGTAGATAGATGGATAGATAGATAGATAGATAGATAGATAGATAGATAGATAGATAGATAGATAGATATAGGAGATAGATAGATAGACAGATGAGATAGATAGATAGATAGATAGTAGATAGATTAGATAGATAGATAATAGATAGATGGATAGATAATCGATAGATAGATAGTAGACAGTCAGATAGTAGATAGATAGATAGATAGATAGATAGATAGATAGATAGATAGATAATAAACAGATAATAGATAGCTAGACAGACAGACAGTCAGATAGTAGATAGATAGATAGATTAGATAGATAGACAGACAGTCACATAGTATATAGATAGATAGATAGATAGATAGATAGATAGATAGATGTGCCACAACTTTGATGTATAACAATGTTACAGGGTTATAAGTCAGGCAGGTCATATGGCAGCAGGAGGCCATAGGACATGAGCTTTTCTACAGATCAGATTGTCACAATCTGTTGTATGAAGTACATTATTCCACGCCCAGCTGATGCCACAGAACATCTGTAGGAAGATGCGGTCTATATTATTCATTATCATTACCAATAAATATGGTGTGTGGTGGTGATTGACACTCCCCAAAATGGTGTTGCACTTGCTGCCCCTTTAGTGAAAGTGGAATCTTCATGTCAGTCCTTGAACTGACCATAGGAATTACATAGAAATCTGACCACTGGGTTATGCCCGCTGCAGTGCCCGAAGTAGGTTGTGCTTGACAGAAGGATTTGATGTCCTTTGGTTGCTTTGATTCCACTCTGACGTCCTTTGGCTCCATATAATGCCCTGCACCCTCTTACCCTGCACTAGGCCTAACATAGTTTATTACTGTAGTTTTGCCAGGAATGTCCCTTTAAAGTCTGTCTGATACCGCTAGTAATACTTCTGACAAACCTCAGTAAAATATGCAAAATTTTAAAATCAGGGGCTGAAAAGTCCAGCGCTGGATTGATTTTCATCAGATTGTCTAAAGCTGATCTTTTGATCTAGTAGCAATTCATAACTGATGAGGGTACAGATCAGACAAAACCATCTGTTCCCATTAATATTTATATCTATGGCCAGCTAGAACAAGAAGCAGGGGAAGGATTGGAGCAAATATTATCATCAGAGATTTTACCAGATGTATTTTGTACTTCTTTATGTGCTGTCCCATTATTGTGCTATGTAAAGTACTGCAGACCTTGATGATGTGAGAAAGACAGAGTAGGAGAATGATAGATAGATAGATAGATAGATAGATAGATAGATAGATAGATAGATAGATAGAAAACATAGGTAGGTAGATAGACAGAGAGACAGATAGATAGATTGAGTGAGATGAATGGCCGATAGATAATTGATAGATAGATAGATAGATAGATAGATAGATAGATAGATGTTAGATAGTTGCCTAGATAATTAATAGAATAGATAGATAGATAGATAGATAGATAGATAGATAGATAGATAGCAGATAGATAGACAAAACAGATATATAGATATTGGATAGATAGATAGATATTTAATAGAAAAAGATGAATGACAGATAGGTAGATGGATGCCTAGATAATACACAGGAAAGATGATTGATAGATAGATAGATAGATAGATAGATAGATAGATAGATAGATAGATAGATAGATAGATAATAGATAAAGATGAATGACAGATAGGTAGATGGGTGCCTAGATAATACATATGGCATGATAGATAGATAGATAGATAGATAGATAGATAGATAGATAGATAGATAGATAGATAGCAGATAGGTAGCTAGACAAGACAGATATATAGATATTGGATAGATAGATAGATAGATAGATAGATGTTAGATAGTTGCCTAGATAATTAATAGAATAGATAGATAGATAGCAGATAGATAGACAAAACAGATATATAGATATTGGATAGATACATAGATAGATAGATAGATAGATAGATAGATAGATAGATAGATAGATAGATAGATAGATAGATATTTAATAGAAAAAGATGAATGACAGATAGGTAGATGGATGCCTAGATAATACACAGGATAGATAGATAGATAGATAGATAGATAGATAGATAGATAGATAGATAGATAGATAGATAAAGATGAATGACAGATAGGTAGATGGGTGCCTAGATAATACATATGGCATGATAGATAGATAGATAGATAGATAGATAGATAGATAGATAGATAGATAAATCCTATATTCATATAGTGGTCTAAACATCAGTTTGTACTTACTTATACATAGTGTTACATAGATAAGTTAATAAGTAGATAGAATACAGATAATAGACGTATGTGTGCTGTATCCACAGTGCTATATATATATATATATATATATATATATATATATAGATCTTTCCATAAGATGATTATTACTCAGCTCTGTGTGTTGTCTTCAGATCTTTCTCTGGTGGCTTTTAATCTCGATTATTTTTCAGCACGATCATTTCCTGACTCCAGCACTGAAGGATGTAACACTAATGCCTGTAGACTCCGGGCACTTAAGGGTTAACAATAGGAAGCTCTTTTTTTCTGTTCCCATCCACCCTGTCCTGTGCCTGTCTGCAACATTTCTCTAGTAGAGGGGAGTAAAACAATCTCCAGGTGGAGCACTTCACTGCCAAAAACACAAGCAGGGGCTCCCTGGTGGGGATTGGCTTGTGGAGGAGACATCAGAGTGAGCAGAGCAGGGCTGTGTGCAGTGCTGGTGGGCAGCAGCTCCCAGAGGCTGGGAGTTTAGCAGCAATTAGTAGCATCCAGATCAGTGCAAGGGATCAGTGATCTCTGCCTCTCTCTGTCTATACAGCCTGCTAGAGAATCCCCCTCCTCTCCTCTGGGACACCCCCCTAACTCATGGGTTTCAGATGACCACCTCTGCCTGACCCCACCAAGAGACATCCCACCTCTGCATTGTAATCACTGTCATTTACACTTCAGCTTCCAACCTGTCTACAGCAGAGCTGACTGCTCATCTCCAGAAGAAGAAGAAGAAGAAGAAGAAGGAGGAGGGGGGTTGTACATGGATTAAGACTTTTTTTTTGGGGGGGGGGAGTGAAAATGTCATCTCATTTTTTTCCAGGCACTGCAGACTTGCTAGGAGACTGCTGGGAAAGTGGGTGTATGAAGTAGAGGCAGACAGGGCAGTGCAAGTCAACAGCAGCATCTTCTGGATGAGGATCTCCAAGTGAGCAGAGGCATGAGAGCTCCTCAGCTGTGGATGGTCTCCTAAGGAGTTATGGATGTTGATGCACTAAAGTCTTCAGAACAGAGCAGAGTCCTGGGAGTCAGTGGTCACCAGATCCCAGCTCACCCCACATTGGATTTTATCTTTTCATTATGTGTCTTTCCATGAGGCATCTTCTGAAGCCCTCAGCCTCAGTACAATGTGGAAATGGATACTGACACATGGTGCCTCAGGCTTATGTCACCTGCCTCACTCTTTGCTCCTCTTGTTCTTGGTCTTCTCCTTGTCTGTCACCTGTAATGAGGTCTGGGGTAGAGGGTCAGTGCGCCCCCAGGAGATCTCCTCCAACTATTCCAACTATTCCTCTGGGAGACACGTGCGAAGTTACAACTACCTTCAAGGAGATATTCGCTGCAGGAAGCTCTTCTCCTTCCACAAGTATTTCCTCCAGATCGATGACACCGGCAGGGTTAGCGGGACCAAGAAGAATGACTGCCTTTACAGTGAGTAACCTACCTGCCCCGGGTCAGGGGGGGCAAATCAATGGTATATAGAGTGTGGTGACTAGTACTGAGAGTGAGGGTAACTAGCTTGTGCATGGAGTGAAGAGGACTATGTAGAACATTGTGTGGGCAACTAACTGGTACAGCTAGGGTGAGTAACTAGTACTGGCAATGAGGGTCGGCAACCAGTACATGGAGTGAATATTACTATGTAGTACATCGTGTGAGCAACTAACTGGTACAGATAGGATGAATAACTAGCACAGAGAGTGTGTGTTATCGACTAGTACCTACAGTTTTAATAACTAGTACATATAGAGTGGGGAACTAGTGAAGGAATGTGGGTAACCAGAACAAGGTGTGTAGGTAATTAACTAGTATACAGAATGTGGATAACTTGTACAGAGTGTATTGGTAACTGGTACAGGGAGTGTGGGTTATTAACTAGTGCATACAGTGTGGATAACTAGTACAGAGAGGGTGGGTAACTAGAAAATAGAGTGTGGGTAACTAGTGCAAGTTTTGTGGGTAATTAAGTACCAGTACAGTAGTATGCAGAGTCTGGATAACATATACAGGTGGATACATGGCACAACGGGATAGCTAAATAACTAGTACAGGAACAGGCATGTGGTTAAGTAGTACAGAGACCATGGACAACTATACTAATGCTGAGAATGTGGTTAACTAAGCAGTACAGGGAATGTGGGTAGCTAATCCAGGGAGAGTAGGTGACTGGTGCAGAGGCTGTAGGTAAGTAGTCCATGGGGGGTAGGTGACTGGTGCAGAGGCTGTGGGTAACTAGTCCAGGGAGGGTAGGTGACTGGTGCAGAGGCTGTAGGTAAGTAGTCCATGGGGGGTAGGTGACTGGTGCAGATGCTGTAGGTAAGTAGTCCATAGAGGGTAGGTGACTGGTGCAGAGAGGGTAGTTGACTGGTGCAGAGGCTGTAGATAACTAGTCCAGGGAGGGTAGGTGACTGGTGCAGAGGCTGTAGGTAACTAGTCCAGGGAGGGTAGGTGACTGTTGCAGAGGCTGTAGGTAACTAGTCCAGGGACAGAGTGTGGGTAACAGAATAGTACAGGGAGCCTGTGGGTGACTATTACATGGACTGCAAGTAGTTACTAAAGGGACTATGGGTGACTGGTACAAGGCATGTAGGTGGGATGGAGGCTGCAGTATCTGTGAGTTATTACTGCAGGGACTGTGCTTGATAATTACAGGGAGTCTGAATGAATAGTATAGAAAATGGTGGTACTGGTAACTAGTACAAGGACTATGGGTGAAAAGTGGAGTCATGGAGTCTGGTTTGGTTGCATTCTTCAGGCATAGTGGGTGGCTATTACAGAGAGTGTGGATGACTAGTAGATGGAGTGTGCCCCTGACTAAGAGGGTCCAGTCTAGTACTGGGAGTGTGGGGGGTGGAAATGGTCATTTTACAGTCGGTTAATCCTAGAGGGTTAATGAGCTGTGGTTGTAGTCCTGACACCCTGTCTACATGCTGCTGGGACAGAAAGGCACCACTAGGGTCATAAACCATGGCATGCAGACCTGTGAACTTTACTGGACACTGCAGCCACTAGCTCAGACAAGGGCTTCATGCAGCTCCTCAGCTGTTGTGGAACTATAAGTCCCAGCAGGACATGCTGTGTCTTGGGCTTGTGCAACAGCTGAAGATCTGCAGCAGAATGTCCAGCTCTGCACTATTTTTCTATATACCAGAGGCAGGTATTTAAGCTGTTTCTATTAGGTCAATGAGTGGACATCTATGTCATGCTTGGTTTGAGCAATACATACAAATATTTAATGTGTGTATATATATATATACATATATACCTTCTGTATCACTATTACCCCAGGTCTATGACCGTCTCAGCCATCTGTCCCTTGTATGCGCCCCCTGCGAAATGGCAGGATCAGTTGTAAATGAGCTAAATGTGTCAAAAATACCACCTTGCCTTCCTTAAAGTGAAGTGTCACCTAGAGTTACAACCTCTCTTCAATCTTTGCTGTCAAACAGGAGCCAGAGCTGAGCTGGGTGGTTTTCTAAATGCAGAATATCAGCTTCTTTTATTTTATTTTATAGAATTTAGTTATTTTTTTCCCTAGCCTGTTTTCATGCAGTATGGAGACCCCCTGGCTCCCACTTCCCCCTCCTCTAGTCCTCCATACATTTGCAGCTATGTATCCATTTCACTGGTTTATTTGTAAATGTTCCATTTGTTTCTAAATAAACAGAAAAAGAAAAAAAAACTCAGGATGATAGAGATCTGAAGGAGTAAATCTTCCGAGTCTGAGAGTAATTATCCTTTATTATTTAAGGAGTGTATATGATCTTCAATGAAAAAAAAAAGAGAGTTGATTTCTGCTTAAGAGCTCAGTTCTGGTTTTGATTAGGGCGCAGGGCCGGGGTAAGGGATCATATACTGTACTATGTACAAATGTTACAAGTAGACAACAATAATAATGACTACATCACTGTTTTCTTGCCTTGTTTGGATGCATTTGAATTCTGTGACGAAATGCAATCACTAGCCGCTTACATATGGCTGATGATTGCTGGAATGCCTCCTTCTCCAGCTATGATTATGTATTTCTTGTGTACAATTTCTGTCAGTAGACTTGGGACCTGGAACTGTCATTTGCATTATAGTCTCTGGTTTAAATACCTCCAGTTTTTTTTTTAGTTTTTTTTTTATTACGTATGTTTTCTGTGAGCACAGGTCTACATTCATAAGAGACCCATAAATCTAGACTCATACAAAACCCCTATGGTTGTCTGGTATGGTGTGAGTTACCTAATGGGTTTGACCTCCTTCGCTTGAGCACATATCCAATATATTGCAAATGAATTCTACCAGGGGGTTTGGATCACGGTTGCTAATACTTTCTTATAAAAAGAAAGAAAGAAATCAAGTACTGTTCAGTAAAGATTTTCTGCGCTCGTAATGTGCGTTATTTGTGCGTATGTTCTATGACTTTTTTTATAGTAATATGGTTTGTAAGGCTAAAAAATGAAGTAGGTCTGTAGTGAATTTCCTATTTAATTTGCTTGTGCATCTTAATAACTCAGCAGTTTCTTGTGTGACCTATTCGTCTCTACTACAACTGTCAAACTAAACACTGCTACATCCAGTAGCGTATATGGACTGTGCAGGGTCCTGTGTTCATTGAGACAACACAGTGAGAAAACGGAAAAAAAAAAGTTCTGGAGAACCATTCGGCATTAAAATGAACAAGTATAGGACATGTCCTATCTTTTGCGGCGCGGCAGCGCGGATGTCCTCTACTTCACCACAGCATGCAGACCATGGACCTATTGAAGTCAATGGGTCTGCAGCGTGATGCAGAGTGCACATGGCTGGTGTCTGTGCTTTGTGGATCCGCAGTTTGTGGACTGCAAAACACTTATGGTCTAAGAAGAAGTTACCATTTTGTTTTCAACACACACCACCATGTGTTGTAGAGCAGGACTAGACTAATACCAGGAGCCAGGTAGCCTGTTCAATATTGACGTCTATAAATATTGGATATTGGGTGGCCTTATTGGGTCCTAAAGATCAATTTACCTGTATTTTCTGGAGGTCACATAGAGCGTACATCTAATGCTCAACCAAAGGCTTCAACAATGGTCTTCAGCTATTCAGTTCTTCATGCAGATGCAAAATATCAGCCAAAAATATTGATACTTGTCCCTATGGCTTTTAGATGTCTTCTTCTTCATTACACCTTTCATCTTTAACTGATCAATGCTGCAGGTTTAACATCTATGTCCATCTGCCTATGCTTATATGTAACTGGTCATTGCGTCACATTCATTACTTTTCTGTCCTTGTTTTCAAATTTTGATGAATAGGTCCAAGAATCTGATATAGGTTATCTAGCTATAACTATTATCTATCTATCTATCCATCAACATCTATCTGTCTATATCTATCTCGGTAAAATAAAAAAGAAGTTCCACGGCACCTCCTTATGGTGAGAAAAATGTGTCCTTTATTCACCAATGCAACGTTTCAGTCCACTTAATTTTTTTCAAGCAACATCTATCTATCTATCTATCTATCTATCTATCTATCTATCTATCTATCTATCTATCATCTATCTATCGAATGTATCTATATATCTATTTATCTATCATATATATTAGCTAAATATGTATACAGTATTTATTAATGAAGGTTGGAGAAATCTTAGAAGCCGGGTACCAAGTACAAAATTTGTTGCTGGTGCCTAACTTTTTGAACTATTTTCTATTTACAGTATGCCCTGACCCAGGAACAATATAGATTATTAAAAAAAAGGCCCAGCACTCCTGAATCATCCAGGAAAGGTATTCTTTTATTCCCCTAGATATGGAAAAATGCAACATTTCAGCTCACTCAAAAGATAGACATATAGATAGATAGATAGATAGATAGATAAGATAGATGGAGCCTCTACCAAAGGCAGCCTCGGAAGGTACGGCCCACATTCAGGTTTCCTGATGCAATTTTGGAAGCCAAACTCAGGAGTGAATCATATAAGGAGACGGATATGACTTTTTGAATTCACTCCTGTTTTGGCTTCCAAAGATGCATCAGGAAACCTGAACCTGTGGCCCTTACACCATATATTTTCTGCCTCTTTTGTTGAGAGGGACATCCCTCTAGTATAACATTTCCACTGCAATTTTGGTTGGTGGTCTCAAATGTACATATTCCTGCCTACTGAATGCTTAGAAACACAGTGTGTCCCCTCTATGTATCAGTAGTGTGACATTTTTTAATTCAAGTTCTGCTTCATTCTAATTGTAATTCAATTTCTAATTTTAAAAGTTGTGACTCTACCGTACTGGCCCTATAAGCATAATACGAGGGGTATTGATCGTTTTACAGAAATGTTGATAGTTTTGTGACCTATGCATAAAACATCTTGCAACATTTTAAGAAGTGTAGTAAAAATGTATCCTGGCAAATAGCAGCTGTGAGGAGTCCCGCGTGTGACATATTTTAGGAGATATTTCAATGCATCTGTTTGTTCCTTCGCCGGAGCAAATCTGCACTATTCTTTCTTTATAACCTTCTAGTTTACATATTATTATTATATCTTTTGCGCTGTTTGCTACATTAGGACTGGTCTAAGTGGTTCCTCAGTGTGGCCTGGAAGCATCCTCCCATTTGTTTGCTTGTGGCTGTTACAACCTGACAGCGGCTTATTATGATACATCATTTTGGTAATTGTGTTGTGGTGCTACACATGTAGAGTTTCCTTGCTCTTTAATCAAGTCAATAAAGCCAGGTCGCTTTGATGTTGTCACTGTCGTGCTACCGTTCCCATTTGTTAATCCTGGCAGATTGTTATGTAGCCAGACATTCAGTGTAGCTATTACACCTCTTGTTTGCTAAGTCTCAGCATCACAGGATTGCTCTTTGATAGGTTAACAGCTCACTGCAAGTTTCTAACTTTTATGTCTTGTAGAGTCAATGGGTGTATCCCATCTCCCAGGATCATCCTGACTTTAATCCTTAATGTTGTGTTGTTTTTACACGGCCAAAGCACACATCTTTTATTTGCATGGGTATCTGCTTTCGTCGATGCTTGAAAATAATATGTTGTGCCGAGTCGAGTACTTCACAAAAGTTAGTAGCCTTGTTTGTATTCCGTGCTCCAAATATACATATCACGGGAGACACGAAGGGGGTCGTATGTGGGAAATTTCTCGGCTGTGGGACATATACTTTTGTATGAGGAATATGAGAAGCATTATGACACAAATCTGATACTTTTGTATCAGAAAGCCTTTATATAAATACAGCCATGTCTCAAAAAGTTTCATGGGTCACAGCGTAAAAAATGTTGCTTTTGTGTATATGGTGTACATACCTTGTTTAATGGAGTCATGCAGGACTGGAAAGCCATGGATGCTTTATTCCAAAAACAGTGTCGCATCTGTGCATGGGTTTTGTGTAGCATTGACGTTTCTTACCGCTGACACTTGTTATGTATAAGCCTGTTTGTGTTTGTTGTATGGGAATCAGGGCTTTCATCACGTCACTACTGTAATCAGGGGTCAAGACTAATGAGTTAAAAAGGTGCACACTTACCTCATTAACTTATAGCAGGAGCCATCAGGATAGCAAGAATAATGCTGCAAACTAGGCTGTCATTGCAATCAAACACACTAGAACAAGGACGGAACAGGAAAAACACAAGTGTGAACCGAGCTTTACAAAGTTACTTATAAAATGCCTCCAAAAGGCCCTCCTTCTAAAGGGATATTCCCTATTTTTGACCCAAATGGCCCTCTTGTCCCTCTTTTCTCCTCGAATGTCTATTCAACTGATCTCTCCCGATATGTCTGTTTTAGTAACTACCTGCATTTTCCAAGTAATAACAATTCTGGAGCATTTGTTCTTATGATAATAAATACAATAAATCATGTTAAAGTGACTATCCTGGTGCAACTGGTGTCAAAATAACGCTGACTACATCCGTATTAAATAAGATGTCAGAAGAGGTTAGAGGTCCTCTTTTAGAAAGCATGGTCCCTATTTGCATGTTAGTTGGCACCCTGTATATTATTGTTTTTTGGGGCTTATCTGTTTGAATGATACATGAGACTTTGTAAATGACTGTGCAGCGAGTCCATGAGGAGCCGATGCAGAGGATGGGAATGGTAGTGGCCCCGATGAGATGTTGTGTCACAGTGTACTCCCTCAGGCTGTCACTACCTGGGGTTCGATGCAGTGAAAAGGTAGTGTGAAAGGATCAGGGAGACCTAGAAGAACAACAAATGTTTTTCTTTACTGAGTGCAAAGGGTGAGTTACAGCACATGCAGCTGCCGGTTGTACAAGGTGCAAGGTCTTTTATCTCCAGATGATGAGGTATGGGAGCAGGGAAGATGGCAGACAATAGCACTCTAGGGTAGCCTTTTACTTCTCTTGATTTCCCTTCACTAGCAGCAGTAAGCTGGCACTTGTGTCTATAGGTGTCAACTTGTGTAATGCAGGCTTTTGCATGTGACTGTCATGAACTGTGTTAATGGGTGTTTTAACTTGCTATTCCCTCACCTGCAGCAGAGTCTGTATATCTGTAGCGCTGAGCACTCTGTTGTCTTTGTAAGCTGTCACTTGCAAATCTTTTGGTGGTCTGGGACCCTGAAGTCTCCTTGGAGTAGTGGTCCTCACAGACAAGCTGTGTTTTTAGTCAGAAGGCCCCTGGAGTGGGAGCAGATCGCCGTGTTCCCTGACTCCAGGCTTGCTCAGCTAACTCTCTCTAGAACTTTCTAGATCTCCCACACTTGGACCAGCCCTCTCCTACCAAAAGGGGAGTATGGTTCCATTCCTAATGTCAACCCTATCATATCAATACAGAAGTATACGGCAGATATATAAAATGACAATTATACAAAATATAACAAACTATTGCAGATATCTATGGATGTTACAACTGTGCCCACAAGTTTTACTTTTGCAGGGCTGTCATTAGCACGATACAAACCTGTCAAGACTGATGGGTCACGTGGTACCATTGTCATTTGGGTGAATGTGTTCTGCACTTGTCATACCAAGACCAGTGGCGAACATAGGGAAGTAAGGGCCCAATAGCAAGGATCAAACCAGGCCCCCACGCAGGACAGAAGGGTTTCTGCCGAAACCCCTTTCAATGACCCTTGGGCCATTTTTTCCACTGCCTCGTTTGCTAAAAGTTGTTCCTTTAGAAGGTAGAGTCCTGGCCAAGTTTTCAACCCCAGCAGAAGAGGGGATGATCCCTACTGGGCCCCCTCTTGCCCTGGGCCCCATAGCAGTCCCATGGTCTGCCGCTATGGTAGTTACACCCCTGACCAAGACTGAGGTAGACAAGTGAGTTTTACCCAATGGTCCACCTAGACCTGGAGCTGGCCCATTGTGAGAGTGTCAGAAGTGAAAATAATCCTTTGTTTTTAATTCCTCAGAATATAAAAGAACTGTAATATATTCTATTGATGTATGAAATTTTGTTTTTAGATGTGAGTGATATTCACTACAGTAATTGTCTCTACACAAGTAATTAGTGACACAAGAATCAGCTTTAGTGATGTTGAGAAGTTTCTAGATCAAAGAGCCTACAGATCTTTTAAAATGTCAGCAGACAGCATTGCATAGGCTTGGCCCTAAAACAGCGTATATGTTCCAGTACGTCCCTGTACTCTAATTTGTCTATAATGAACATCTGTGTCAAAAACTTTGGAGGTAAAAGTATAGGTTTTGTAAGTCTTAATTCCACATTTGGTTGTGCAATCAGAAAATCTGCTGTGGTTTGCAGCTGGAGTCCCTCAGCACAAGTTCATGGTGTCATTAAGATATTGTCTAAATGTTGCCTAATTACATGGGAACGGGATCTTACTATGCCTAAAGGCAAGTTAGTCAACCCACCAAATGGTAAATTGTAGCCAATTAGGATGTTTAAACTATAGTAAAGGCTAGATAGTTTTGATCCTAAACCCACACCTGATATGTTCCTTTTATCCCTTCCTTTATAAAGAAAGAAAAAAAATTACACGCTGGAAGCCGAGAAGAACATCTGTCCAGTTCCCGTAGAAGCCATAAGATATTTTGTAAGAAAGAACCTAATCTGCTGAGTAACTTCAGAGTAGCCCCCAGATGGCGACGTGCCACTGGTATCTCCAACACTTGATCACATGGTCACTCTATAAATATTATAAGGGCTGAAGCATACAAGCTGTTCGTCATATAAATAGCCGCGGGATTTTAATGGCGTGCCCTTTTGCCAGTTCTAAATAAATGTTTGGATTAGCGGTTATCTTCTTGTGGCTCGCTGTTTTGAAAAATAAACACATACCTGCTAGACGTGATCCACTCTGGCTGAGGGATTATGTGCGCCCTCCTTAGAAGTTGATTATGTGTGTTAGGTAGTCGAGAGCAGGTTTTATGGTTGGTCACATTTTGGCCTTTTGCTCTTAAAATGTTTTGTGCTGCTGTTACAGAGACGGCTGTCTGCAGCTGCTGGTAGGCCACAGTTATAAGCGGCGTCTCTGGAGCTAGTGAATGGGGACAGTTCAGAAACATTTCAAAGTATTGTTTCTATAATGTCTTACATATGGTTATTACAGCCAAATTTTTAAAAATCATTTTGTGTAAGTACAAGTAGGCACGACTGTGTATCTATCATCTATCATCTATGTAGCTATCTTCAATCAATCTCATTATGCCCCAAATTTGCAAGGCCTGTCCCTCTCTTTAAAGGACAATCATGATAAATAATTTGTCTTGAGCACAGTCAGGAGACTTTTTCAAAAATTAATCCAGTAGGTAATATAATTAATTCCGCACCTCTTCTTGATCCCAACTCCTCCACTGTAGGCCTGGCCAGTATCAGCATATCATATGTGTGGCAGCACCTTATACCTTTATACATATTGTTTTCTTACTTTGTGTCTTGAAGGCTTGGAGACGCATTGTTGGGGAGGGAGGGTAGAGAAGGGGGGAGGTGAAAAGGAATTAATGCTTATTGACTAAATTTTGTACGGAGCATAATTTTGCTGTTTTTTTCAAAATAATAAAATTTAATTAAAAAAATATGTGTGGCAGCACCTAAAGACTAAGAGGAGATGGGCCTTCAGAAGAAGGACAAGGAGAAGTCCGTAATTAAAGGGGCTTGGGGACTGAATTGTGGGAACTGGACTCTGAATTATGATTTCTGGGATCTGAATATTGGGGTCTGATGTGGGATCGGAATTAAGGAGTCTAGGGTCTGAATTATTTGGTCTGATTTGGGGTCTGGATATTGGAGTTTTGGTCTGATGTCTAAATATTAAGCCCTGGTCTCAATTATGGTGTCTGGTCTGGGGTCTGAATGGGGTTTGATCTGGGGTTGGAATTTTGAAGTCTAGAATTACATTGGGTCTGGATTAAATGGGTTATCTAGGCTTAATAAAAAATTTAACTTCAATCTATGATCGCCGATCTGGGCCATCCCCTCCCTCTATGCTGTCATCTCTTATATAAGGGACCATATACAGGAAATGTTAGTAAAAAATATATATTCTGGCAAGCCATGCCACAAGAAACCCCTTCCTTCCTTTTTCAAACCACATATGATAAACCAAACTCAGTCAAGGCTGAATGCCATGATGTGACTGCTGTCTGGTTGGTTGGGGCAGCTTATTAACAACAACATTATAAAGGGGATGATCTACAAATCTGACCCTGCAAGCCAGTTACTGCAACCAAAATGTAATCAATGTTGGCTGAGATCAGCTGATGGTCAAATAATATGAATATTGTATTAATCTGTTTAAAAGTAAAGAGGCTTTTGTTTTCCTGAACCCCTTATCATACATAAATTAGTAATAGTATAATAATAATCCACTGACTTACTATATAAGGATTGTGATTTATATTTTATACATTCATATAACATTCATACCTGTCCTCTTTTCCTGGAAATCTGAGGACAGTGAAGAGTAACACTTGACTACACAGACTCTCAGACTACTCAGTGTTTGTTTGTAGTCTGTAACCAAGGAAACATGTCTGTATTGGAGCAGTTTCAAAGTTGCTTCAGATTTTTATTGTAGGTGTACTTGAGTGATAACAATGGCTGCAAAAAGGTACACCCATATAAAATGTTGAAGCACATTTATATTCAGTGTCAGACTGGTCCAACAGAGTACCAGAAGATCCTCTGGTACTGTAGGCCCAGGATCTGATATCACAGTGGGCCTAAAAGGTCCAGTAGAAATAAAAACATTTGGCGTTTTTATTTCACGTGCCAATAGGGTCTATTTGTTCTACTTTATTGATGATATGGTGTTTGGGCCTCTAAAAATTTCCTCTGGATGGCCCAAGCAACCGCAGTCCAACCCTGCCAATGTCTTACTGGACCACCAGAGTACCAAAGGATCTTCCAGTAGGCCTAGGCTCTGGTACCAAAATCATTTGGAGCTGCCTTTGGAGACAATAAATTGCCACTAGGGTTTTTTTTTTTAATCAAAGACTTGATGGCGGTTGGGCCCCAAGAATAATTTCCTCTAGTGTGCCCAAGGAACCCCAGTCTGACCCTGTATATAAGGTAACCAGCTGTGAAATATACATGAAAATGGTCGATGCCAACAAATGGACCAGAGGAACGAAAATAAGTCTATATTCTATCTGTATTTAATTGGCAAAGAGTAATAACATTAGAACATTCCATGGATTGGTTTACAGTCTAAGCCATCAAGGCCTGTCTATGGGATTAGCTTTATATACTGTAAATTCTGAGGTGCCAGTTTGGCATAAATGTTTAGGGTATGGGGATTAAGCGGTGATTATGTATGTGCTTAATTCTGGACAGCTATACCATAACAGGATTTGCTGTTCTTGGAAAGGTGCCCAACAATGTCAGACTACACCAGCTGCTGTCATATTTAGGAAGATATACTGAAGTCGCAATATAGTTAATGCACTCACCCATGCACAATGCCTTTCATGATTCATTACAAGTTTAATTGGTTTATAAATCTCAACCTGAAAAGCTGCCCTGACTGCTGTGTTTTCTGTGAATGGAGATCTATGTTTGTAATAAAATGTTGAGTCAGGGAGCAGCAAAATATAAAATGAAGGGTTAAAATGGGAAATGTGATTAATTACCCTGAGATGGTAGAACCTTTGTTTTATTACAGAACAGTCCGCCCTAAATAAACTTATATCCCAGAGGCAATTACCCTTCATTAACAGAGATTGTCCACGAGTTTAGTACTGATGGCCCTTCCTCAGGATAACTCATCAATATCTGTTCTGACACCCATCACCCCCACGATCAGCTAATTGAAGAGGAAGGAGATATCTGGTGAGCTCGGCGGCTTCCTCACAGCTTACCATGCACAGCACCGTACATTGTATAGCCCAGGCCCATTCATGAGGACTGGCCATCAATATCAAACGCCCATAAAACCTCTTTAAGAGAACTGAATAAGGACCCATTTACATGGGACTATACAATGGGCAATGATCGGGAACAATCATGATGGAAACATTCATTCCCAATCATTGCTCACTTTTACAATTTACATGCAGCAATCATCCTGGAGATGAAGGGTCGCTACTATAATTGTTAGCCCCCCAAGCAGTTTTATTGTTTGTCACCATCACATCCTTTTGTACATGGCAATTATCAGGAACGAGCTTTCATACATGTGTTTGTTCCCAGTAATTAGTCCCATCATCCACCCATGGGAATGGGCCCTTATGGATGCTCATGGAAAGAAGTTCGAAGTTCACTATATGCATTTGAATTATCCTAAATTTGTATGCCATAAGGCTTTTCTAAAAAAAAAAGGCTGCATTCAAAATGTCTTCTACTATAGGTAGTCAGGGCCAATAGTTGTCAGATGGTTGTCACAGCATTGTTATACCTATTGTCCCATAAGGGAACCCACACTGCAAATAGACACCATAGATTATGTAGTAAAACACATCAGTTTTGACTGCGTCGGCCAACTTTCTAAAATGAATACAGACCTCCCTAATGTCCTCTGATGGCAGATGTCCAGGGGTAATAGTGGTCAAGCAAGTTAAAAGGGACATAAGCTGCGGTGTTTATTTTTATGGCGGAGTTTTCATGCAGAAGTTTGATGGATGGTGTATGGCCAGCTTTAGGATACGTTCACTCGTTGCAGCATAATCTGCGGTTCTTCTACTGGAAATACTCCACATTAAGGAAGCAAACTAAATTGTGCGGATTTCGTTGCAGAAATGCTGGTTTGAAGCAGATTTCACTCTTTGTCTTGCAAAGGGTGAAATCCACAATAAAAATCCAAAGCATACATTGACATACTGCAGGTTTCAAATCACCACTCACCACAGGCCAATTCTCCTACATGTTCATATCAATGTCATGTAGGCACTGTATGCCACCCTATGATGTCCCCAACATTTTACCAAATATTTCTTAGAAGCAATGCTTCTAGGGGAGAATGTCTCTATGTAGTACATCTGTAAGACACATGAATATATAGTGTTGGTCTATCCAGCAGACATCATATAAGACATACAGTACAGACCAAAAGTTTGGACACACCTTCTCATTCAAAGAGTTTTCTGTATTTTCATGACTATGAAAATTGTAGATTCACACTGAAGGCATCAAAACTATGAATTAACACATGTGGAATTATATACTTAACAAAAAAAGTGTGAAACAACTGAAAATATGTCTTATATTCTAGGTTCTTCAAAGTAGCCACCTTTTGCTTTGATTACTGCTTGGCACACTCTTGGCATTCTCTTGATGAGCTTCAAGAGGTAGTCACCTGAAATGTTTTTTCACTTCTCAGGTGTGCCCTCTCAGGTTTAATAAGTGGGATTTCTTGCCTTATAAATGGGGTTGGGACCATGAGTTGTGTTGGGCAGAAGTCAGGTGGATACACAGCTGATAGTCCTACTGAATAGACTGTTAGAATTTGTATTAATGGCAAGAAAAAAGCAGCTAAGTAAAGAAAAACGAGTGGCCATCATTACTTTAAGAAATGAAGGTCAGTCCGTCCGAAAAATTGGGAAAACTTTGAAAGTGTCCCCAAGTGCAGTCGCAAAAATTATCAAGCGCTACAAAGAAAATGGCTCGCATGAGGACCGCCCCAGGAAAGGAAGACCAAGAGTCACCTCTGCTGCGGAGGATAAGTTCATCCGAGTCACCAGCCTCAGAAATCGCAGGTTAACAGCAGCTCAGATTAGAAACCAGGTGAATGCCACACAGAGTTCTAGCAGCAGACACATCTCTACAACAACTGTTAAGAGGAGGCTGTGTGCAGCAGGCCTTCATGGTAAAATAGCTGCTAGGAAACCACTGCTAAGGACAGGAAACAAACAGAAGAGACTTGTTTGGGCTAATGAACACAAGGAATGGACATTAGACCAGTGGAAATCTGTGCTTTGGTCTGATGAGTCCAAATTTGAGATCTTTGGTTCCAACCACCGTGTCTTTGTACGATGCAGAAAAGGTGAACGGATGGACTCTACATGCCTGGTTCCCACTGTGAAGCATGGAGGAGGACTTGTGATGGTGGGGGGTGCTTTACTGGTGACACTGTTGGGCATTTATTCAAAATTGAAGGCATACTGAACCAGCATGGCTACCACAGCATCTTGCAGCGGCATGCTATTCCATCCGGTTTGCGTTTAGTTGGACCATCATTTATTTATCAACAGGACAATGACCCCAAACACACCTCCAGGCTATGTAAGGGCTATTTGACCAAGAAGGAGAGTGATGGGGTGCTACGCCAGATGACCTGGCCTCCACAGTCACCAGACCTGAACCCAATCGAGATGGTTTGGGGTGAGCTGGACCACAGAGGGAAGGCAAAAGGGCCAACAAGTGCTAAGCATCTCTGGGAACTCCTTCAAGACTGTTGGAATACCATTTCAGGTGACTACCTCTTGAAGCTCATCAAGAGAATGCCAAGAGTGTGCAAAGCAGGAATCAAAGCAAAAGGTGGCTACTTTGAAGAACCTAGAATATAAGACATATTTACAGTTGTTTCACACTTTTTTGTTAAGTATATAATTCCACGTGTTAATTCATAGTTTTGATGCCTTCAGTGTGAATCTACAATTTTCATAGTCATGAAAATACAGAAAACTCTTTGAATGAGAAGGTGTGTCCAAACTTTTGGTCTGTACTGTATGTAAAGCAAAGGTAGGGATTTTTTACTGTAACTGGCAGAAAACAACATAATAAGCCGATACAACATGATACAATGTTACATTATCACTATTATTCTAAATGGTAATATTAGCTAAAGATTTTCCATTAAAGGCTCCGTCCCATCCAGAGAACCCCTTCTCCAAAAGAGGACCCGTCGGGGATTAGCTGGCCAAGAAAGGGGCCCCTATCTATGAAGTCCAACTGCTATAATAGATTACATGGCCAGGGCTGACACCTCTTTAAAATAATCCAGTTCTCTAGTTAATAATCATGATTTGATGAATTCCAGTGGCCTGTCTGAATGCTTGTATGAAGGCAGCATGATGAGTAATACTTACAACCCCATGTAGTATGTGATTTATCACCAGACTCCTCGTTTCTGGGGGTAGTCATCTACATTTTTGGTAGACATAAAAGTTGAAGCAGTACACTGCAGTTATGATATACAGTCTAAGGTTATGATATACAGACTAACATATCTCACCCTGTATTCCACTAGAGATTTTTTTTCCATTTTCATGGAATTTGATAAGTACATCTAGAAAAATAAATGTATATATGTTCCCAGTAAACTTGGATGACAACCAAAAAGGCAAACCTGATGAGCTATTCAGCAATTCTGAAGCAGAAGTTGTATCACTGTATACACTGGTAGATATGGTGGGAACGTACATAGAAAGAGGGACAAATAGCAGAGATCAAAACTGTCCCTTGTGGTGCTTTCTAAGGCCCATTACTTGCTTGCCTTCTCCATCTTCTTTTCATGACCTTTGTACTGATTTCCCCCTCCTTTGTTATCAACGTGTTCTTCAGAAGCTCCCTCCATCAAATAGCAAATGGGATGGGATTAGGGTCCCCATATATAACGCTCTTGAGATTTGGCTGTGAGATTTTGCATGTGGCAACTTCTGGGGAACCCGTATTGTAAGAGTTATGTGTTTTACCCAAGGCCAATTTTATAGAAACAAGCAAGGGGGCTTGGTTACTACTTTTCCTGGTTCAATAGTTTTTTATTGGATTTTCATCATAGTTTTTTATAGGTGAACAAGGGGAAAGAGTACAAAATACATTGTAATACAGTTTACAAATATTGTAGAGAAATACAAATTTAAGGTATTTTCACAATAATATATGGTATAGCTATCATTAGGAAGTGATCACATGACCGGTAGCCCTTCTTGCTTATGTCCAGTCACTATTGGTTACTACTTTTAGTTCCTGTTTTCTGGTAATTCGAGCTGCTATATAAAGTCTATATGATACCACCATATAGTGCCTAGATAATGCAGAATCCAAATGATACTCCTTTAAAGATCCCACATAATATTGCCACGTAGTTCCCTCCTTAGACTGTAATTCACTTCCCTAATAAGGCCACTATGCCAAAAGTAGATGACTATATCGGAAAACAAACCTGGCTACGTTGCAGTGTTGGAGTAGGAGAAGTATCACTGCATAGCTCAACAGATTTATCATTTAGGACTCCAGGGAAAGCAAGGAGACTATCCCTATGGAAGCATTAAAGGGCATCCGTCAGAAGTTTTGTACCTATGACACTGAAGACATCTGTGTTGGTCCCATGTTCATATGTGCCCGCATTACTGAGAAAAATGATGTTTGTATATATGCCAATGAGCCTCTAGGAGCAATGGGGGCATTGTTACTACATCTAGAGGCTCAGTTCTCTCTGCAAATGCCACACCGTATCCACTTTGATTGACAGGGCAAGACGTGATGACATTTTCACTGCCTGGTCCTGTCAATGAAAGTGCAGTGGACGTGGCAGTTACACAGAGAGCGGAGCCTCTAGGAGTAATGGAAACGCCCCTGTTGCTCCTAGAGACTCATTTTTGTACATTTAAATGTAATTTTTCTCAATAATGCGGGAATATATGAACATGAGACCAACACAGATGCCAAGTACACATGCAACAGGTCAGCCAGTGTCTTGGTACAAAGCTGCTGACAGATACCTTTTAATAGTGGTCACATCCATTTTTACTCACAGATACCGTTACAGATACAGGTGGAAGCCGCACCTACGTATCTGACATTGTTAAAATAACCTAGTGTTATGCCGTCAATGTCTGTGATGGGAATACTCTTTAAGTAGCAGCTCAGTTTGGAGGGCACGTCACACCTCCAGCCAGTATGTTGCCTGACCATGGACAAAGCATCATAGTGATGAGATGATGATGAGATATGATGGGCGATCACTTTAACAAAGGTGGGGAAACTAAGCGGAATTTACAAAACTTTTTTTTTTTTTTTAATTTTTAGTACGTCTCACCTTAATTGTCCAGATGTAAAAGATGACATTTCTCTGTTAGATCAAGTAAAACAAAACAATTTGTTATGGCGCCCCCTGTTGTAGAGCGCAGTAATTCCAACAGGAACAATGATGTTTTGTGTGATCTAACAGAGAAATGTAATATGAAGTATTGGGACAACTCCTTTAAGAGTCAGAAAACCCCTTCAAAGACCAAAATCCCAACTGGCATCTGGTAGCTTTTTACACCAATTGGAAAAGCACAACAATGTTTAGTCTGGCATAACTGGCACCAATTCAAAAATCTGTCTGTAGAGTATAGCCCGGTGGTTCGTGGACTCTCACGTATTACACTTTACTATTCTTAAGTTTAAAGTGATTTAAATCGACAGTTACACAAGACATACATGTTAATGTTAACAAACATTCCTTGTGCTCGAGTACATACTTTCCATTTTAAGAATGTATGGATATTCCAGGGTTTTTTGTACATACATACTGGTTTTCTGGGAAGTGTCATTAAATAGGGATCTCCAAGCTCAAGTGGAATTTCCATCTTATGTATTTTTCTCACAAAAGAGTACGGCTTACCATCTGCTAGACTAGTTTTCTGCTGAGAGTCTCTGCAGACGTACAGGAAGACTATAATTTAATAATGTCAATTTACAGATATTAATAATATCTAAAATATAGTACAGTAGCATGGACTAAACTTTTCATCCTAAAGTATTATTGATTGCATTAAAGTGCATCTGTCATGAGGTAAACATGTGTCCATGAATGTTCTTACTATCTGTGTCTAGTATTTTACTTATTCGAGGAACAGTTTGTGCTTCAGAGCTGTTCTTCTCTTGGGGACAACTATTGGGGTCAGCCATATGGATTTAGCACAAATGTAAAGTACTTCAACAATAGAGATGCCTATAATATGGGCCACATGTATCTTTGAAATTAGCAAGGCATTTCCATTTTAGGCAGGTATACTTACAACATGGGAGGTATGCCATTTTATAATTTTTCATTTATAATTATTCATTTATGAAGTAATTTGTTTATGCATTTACATACTTACTTATTTTTTGTTAATTATTTATGTATTAAATAATTATATTGTTTTTTACAATGCAAAGCTAAATATCTTTGCATTGTAAAAACAGCACGATTATTTCTATATTTGTATTATTTTTATATTTAAGGACTTTTCCAGCATTCTCATATTGATGGCCTATCTGCAGAACAAGTCATCAGTATGACATTGGTGGTGGTGCAACTCCCAGCACCCCCACCAATCTGCTGTACAAAGAGGCTACATTACTCCATGAGTGCTTAAGCCTCTTCCTAGGCCATGTGACATCACATTCATTGGTCACATGGCCCTAGGTGCATCTCAGTCTCATTCAAGTGAATGGAGCTGAGCTTCAATACCAAATGCAGCTGCTATCCAATAAAGGAGGCCACAGCACTCACCAGAGCTCTAATAAGTGCCGCAGCTTTCTCAAACAGCTGATTAGCGGAGGTCCAGGAGTTGGATCCCCACCAATCTTCTCTTGATTACCTATTTTCTCTACTGTAAGAGCAGTGAGACTATGGAACTCTCTGCTTGAGAAGGTGGTGATGGTAAGTTCACTAAAAGAGTTCAAGAGGGGCCTGGATGTATTTTTGGAGGGTAATAATATTACAGGTTATAGTTACTAGAGAAGGGTAGTTGATCCAGGGAGTAATTCTGATGCCTGATTGGAGTCGGGAAGGAATTTTTTTCGCCTAAAGTGGGGAAAATTGGCTTCTACCTCACAGGGGTTTTTTGCCTTCCTCCGGATCAGCTTGTAGGAAAACAGGCCGAACTGGATGAACAGATGTCTTTTTTCGGCCTTATAAACTATGTGACTATGTTACTATGTATTTTGAGGTTAAAAGCCATCAATATGAAAATCCCAGGGACACCCTCTAATTTCTGCCAGAATTTCACTGTGTATCTATTATACCCATGTGTTGTGCTAGAATAACATGCACCATTTGTAGGCTAAACGACCCCGATTTCTGGTTGATAGTCCCAGAAGTGAACCCTTGTTTATAACTGTGGTTCGGTAATTGAAATACCATGTCAAGAAATCACATCTCCTAGAGCCCCCAGCCTTTTGGGGATCCATATAGTATCAGTTGTCAACTATCCCTGCTGTTCAGGAAGTTCTCTCTTTAGATATCTGGAGAGCATCACTAGATCCATAACTTTCATAGACTTCAGCTGAGAAGGCCACATGTGGCCACCTCTCCTACATGTCACTGCAGTAGAAGATCAGATGAGGTTGGAACCAGAGGTGCCATAGGGGGACACCAACAGTCCAGTGCTGGGTACAATATGTTCAGATTTTCTTGTCTAAGTAATTTTTGTTATAACAGGCCCCATTGCATTAGATTCTTGGCCTACAAATATCTATGTGTTGGCAACCTAAATTCACAATGCAATGTGCAAATTGAGAAAAAAAAATGTTGTTTTTTTTTTTTTCAAATGCTGATCGGAGAGTGAATAAATAACTCGTTATCTTTCATCACTGGTGAGCTGATATGAGTTCTTCCAAAATACCATCTCTTATCATAGAGAGCAGTGATCGGTGTTATTAGGTCACTTAGCACTCGGAAAGTCAAACAGAGCACTTTGAAGAGGTACTTGTGACCGAAGACAAACTCACCATTTAGTGTGTCTGTTCTGTTTCATGGCCATTGTCTGCCTCGTCCATCTGTGGATGGCATGCAAACTGTTGTGAAGTCAGAGGTTGATATTCTTGTCTTCAAGCTTTGGAACTCTCTAAAGGATTTTATGACTGAGGACCTGTTTTACCTTAACGGTCCTTCCTTGCAGACTTTTTATTTACTGCTGAAGAGTTCAAAATGCAAGCTTTCAAGGTGATATTTTAACAATGATCTTCAAGGTTCACATCCTATCTCTGATGTCTTATTATGTGTCTTCAAAGTCGTTATGCTATCTGTATTGCAGTGTAAAATCATCCCAAGTGGAGAAGGAATGCACATGATCTTATTTTTATGTTTCTCCACATTTATGGTTAATGGAGGTCACAGTGACCTGATGGGAGACTGAGAGAGTGATCTTCTGTCAGCCCTGAAGTCCTATGAAGGGTCCCAAGGCTGTCTGCTCAGTAAGCCTGTTCTTAGGGCACACTAGTATTGCCCTAACAGAAGGCTGTGTCATAGAGACACTGAGAATGATGTATTACCCTAGAGACAGGGGCGTACCTACCATAGTGGCAGACCATGTGACTGCTATGGGGCCCAGAGCAAGAGGGGGCCCAGTTTTAGTTGGGTTTATCACTTTTGGGTTTACCACTCACATCTAAAAACAAAATGTCATACATCAATAGAATATATTACAGTTCTTTTATATTCTGAGGAATTAAAAACAAAGGATTATTTTCACTTCTGACACTCTCACAATGGGCCAGCTCCAGGTCTAGGTGGACCATTGGGTAAAACTCACTTGTCTACCTCAGTCTTGGTCAGGGGTGTAACTACCATAGCGGCAGACCATGGGACTGCTATGGGGCCCAGGGCAAGAGGGGGCCCAGTAGGGATCATCCCCTCTTCTGCTGGAGGTGAAAACTTGGTCAGGACTCAACCCTCTAAAGCAACAACTTTTAGCAAATGAGGCAGTGGAAAAATGGCCCAAAGGTCATTGAAAAGGGTTTAGCCAGAAACCCTTCTGTCCTGTGTGGGAGGCCTGGTTTCATCCGTGCTATGGGGCCCTCACTTCTCTATTTATGCCACTGCTTACATGATTATGCTAATACATTGTAGGAGTGAAAATAAAATCATAAAATGGTAATCCCATAATGGAAATTTTACAAAAAGAAATGCAGAGAGGTAAAAGCAAAAACATTTTGCTGGTCATTAAGGCCTTTTGAGGCCTGGTCATTAAGGGGTTAAAATTACCAGGTCATGACCAACCTCTGACTCTTACTTGTTTATTTCCCTGCTTGAGGTTTATCAAGAGTTTCTAACCTTTCCTTCCTGTTTACCTCTTCTTATCTCTATTGTACTTTGGCTTTTTGTGGCATCTCCAAAATATACCCACTGTGCTAGTGACCATCCAACCATAGTCATGCTCGGACTATCTAAAACTAATAAACACCACACCTTAGGTTGGCCATATAGATAGCGGTCAGTCCAATGAGCTATCCTTCGCTACAGAGGGTGCATCTGTTCTGAATAAGGAGAGGGGAATTAACTGCTGTCAGACATCAGGAGACCCCCCAAACACACACACACATTAGATGTTTGGATGATCTCACTGATATCAGCGAATTTCCCCAACATGCATCTAATGTATATGGCCACCTAAGGTAGGAAATAGGATACTTGATAGCTGTGTCATGAGTACAGTAAGTGGGCTCTGGTTGTGTGATTTGGTCTCTTGCTCTTGCAGTACAATATGTTGGACGCCCACAGACTATACTTCCAACCCTTAAACATGCTCGACTCTAATGATGGTTTATTTCTATGGATAGAGATAAATGTCTACCATACATGTCTTATCGTATTATAAGGGTTGAAAAAACAACCTATTTAGTCATTATTTGTCCTAGTGCGGGAGTAGACACCAACAACAGAGGACCCCAGTGCAAGAAAAATATATAGGACCATCTATGATTTAACATGTGCTAATTTGATGACAGTGGTCCCATTTAAGGCTTTCTAGGAAATCCCTCGTTTGTTCCAATCCATCACTAACTGGGAGACATGTAGTGTAACCCTTTAAATATAATCTAATAGAATGGATCTCTTTATTTTTTGGCAACAGGCCCCTTTTCTGCAGAACAACTTGTGTTACCACCGTGTCTTCCTGTGCCCCACTGGCTATTGGATGGCCAGTAGATGTTTTATTAAATACATCTTACTCGTCCCTTTGTGCTTGTATTCTGTAGAATTCATTTTTCCCAATCAAAAGCCTCCAACACCAGTTTTCCTCTACATTCCCAAATTGATAGTCCATTTGAGTGCTGGTTGTAGACCTGTTCAGAAGAGTATTCATTGTTTGCTTGGAATATATAGTTTTATTCTGTTACATCCGACTGTAGACTCATTGACTTATAAAAGCTCAAAGGGTTTGTCTAGGTTCAAAAAACATGGATGCTTTTTTTTCCAAAGACAGCACCCCACCTGTCCACAGGTTGTATTGCAGCTCATCCCTATTCAGAGTACTTTCTATGGACGGGTATGAAGCTGTTTCTGTGAGAAAGCAATCATAATTTTCTTGAAATGTTTAAGAATTCAAGAATCGTTAAGAAATTATGGCCACATTATTCAGTGGTAGAACTTGCATCCCAAACCAGTTGTCAGGCTGTGCTGGAATCACTGTATACTCTCATTTTCCTGTCTTGAAATAAGTAGATGGGGATATATCTGAGAAGGACAGTGACAGTGACCCCTTAAAAACTTAATATAGTTCATTCCTCCAACTTAATTGAGTCGACACTTTATGGATGACATTTCTTTGTAGGCATATTTAGCCATTTCTTGCATGCCCTGAATATATGACAAGAGTCAGACTTGTGCCTTGAAGAGCTGCCCAGTTCTTGAGCCTTTGCCTATTGAAAATGAGATCAGGTATAATTTAGGATCTGTTATTCGTGTCACATGCATAACTCTAGACATGTTTTACCACTGAGGAATCTGGAAGACAGCACAATGCTTTTTGGAAATCACTGAGGGGCACTTATGGTCTTAATGAGGTCCAGTCAGTATGAGTCAACTGCTGGGATCCTCACTAATCTTGAGAACTGAGTTATTTGTTTCCAACTTTCAACTCCCGTCGGTGAGTTGTGACACCACATTTGCCATCACACTTCATTATAAACCAGCATAATGGTTTTGATTGTGGTCTTGTCTAAAACACCACGAGGGAAGATTTATCAAGAGGGAAATTTTAAACTCTGTTTTGCAGACGTCTGAATTGTCATAATCTGCTCCAACTGTATAAAATGTCTCACAATGTTCTATAAATTTGGTGCATCTTTAAATCTAAAACTTTTGCCTGGAGATGTTACTCTACTTTTGACACTGCATGTTTTGGCCTAATTTACACAAGCATATTTAGTCAAGGAAGCTCACTCTATGTGATGGCCTCATTTCCCACACCGAACACCTGTGATCTGAATTATGATGCTATAAGTTTCTGACCAACCATGGGTCTACTCTTCTGTACTCACATAATGCCCTTTATGCAGTATAGTATACCCACAGTCAGGCAAATCAATATGAAATATGGCAGTCAAGCAGAAGTATGTTTGCTGGATCAAACACACTTGAATCAAAGAGTCACAGTTGATAAATCTGGCTTACTTCAATTCAAAAAGTGAAGCATGCCGACTTTTCCACCCACCTTTCAAAACTGTTGCCCTGCAGTCTCCCTGCACTCCCCCTGCAGTCTTCCTGCACTCTCCCTGCAGTCTTCCTCTCCAATATTCTTCTATTAATCGTTTGCAGCAACACTGTCCCTAGCGCATGAGCACTTACCATGTCTCTCCCTATGCTCAGCTCATAGGGCAATGGCGGAATACACGCGGGATGAGGGCTTTATAGGGCTGTGACATCACAGGGGATGGCTACCTGCAGATTTGCTGGCTGCATGGAATTATGGGTGATGTTGCATTCCCTTTCACTTTGTAACACGTGTAACTGTCATTTTAGGAAAAACTGATTTGGTAACACGAGGCATGAGGAAATTCATATTTGTTGCAAATCCAAGTTTTCCTAAACTTAGAACTGAATTCCACTTCGAATGCTTCAATTCGCTCAACACTAATTGCAATGAAATTAAGAGTGGATTTACTCATACAGTATGGGGAGTGTGGGCCCTCAGAATCATTTTGGGCCCAAGGGAACCCTAGTCCAACACTGCCTCCACCAAGTAATGCAAACATGTGCCGGTTAACATTACATTTTTTCCTGCCTACTTTGTACCAGACTTGTTAAAGAGGTTCTGCAGTTGTTGAAAACTGATGATCTATCCTCTGGATAGATCATCAGCATCTAATCGGCGGGGGTCCGACACCCGGGACCCCCGCCGATCAGCTGTTTGAGAAGGCAGCGGCGCTCCAGGAACACTGCAGCCTTCTATGTGTTTTCCTCAGGCCCAGTGACGTCACAACTAGTATCACTGGCCTGGGTGGGGCTAAGCTCTGTTCACATAAATGGAGCTTAGCCCCGCCTAGGTCAGTGATAGTAGTCATGACATCACTGGGCCTGAGGAAAACACAGAGAAGGCCGCGGTGCTCCTGGAGCTGATCGGCGGGATCCCAGGTGTCGGACCCCCACCGATCAGATGCTGATGATCTATCCAGAAGATAGATCATCAGTTTTAAACAACTGCAGAACCCCTTTAATGCTACAGTGCCCCACTGCTGTTATTCCCATCGTAACTGTTTTTAAAGATGAAAATAAAGTGTTTATCATCTACATTTTGGCATGCCTTTCACTGGAGGTATACCTTGGGAGATCCTTCATCTGATCCTTTACGTCCCTGAAAGAAATAAAAACAGAGTCTTAGACCTCTTTCACATCTCCATGATCTTGATGACATCCGTAGGAAGATGATCAGTGGTTCAACTGTGAAGATGTCTGTGAAGGATCCATGTTTGGTCTGTATGCCTGCTTTTTGCCTTCTGCGTGTCATTTGTATTCCACGCACAATGCTAGGCTGAAAATCAAAATTAAGAACACATATGCCATTCATATTGTGTCCGTGGTTTTCACAGACCCTATAATGTATTGTAAGCGAGGGATCCATGATCATGGGCAAAAATAGGGCATGTTTCCTTGTTTTCAGGGACTCTGTTAATACACACATTAAAATCAATGGGAACATGTGCTGTCCATGGAGACGATGGACATCGCAAGACCCGTGATTCACTAATGTGTGACAGAGGCTTGTCATGCCATGTCTTGTCTTCTGGATCTACTTTGAATGATACATAAGAGAAGAGGAATCCTACTTTGAGATATGTAAGCCAACGTGGTAGCTAACTTGCATCCCCTGAAACTTTGCAAACTCTTTCTCTTTGGGTTTCCATTCATGTCAGATAAAATGTCAATACATGAGACGGTTACTGTGAGTAAGTAGAAGTAAATAGCATGTTTCTCTCTGATACCTGTTGGAATGTTTTCTTTCTTGAACCGTGAGCAACCGCAAGCATGAAAAAACTAGAATTGTCTTGTCTAATTTTCCAAACACCTTCAAAACATGTAACCTGTGAAATGGTCCATTACCCCATGGCAGTGGAAGCCATTTTAGCTTTAGGAGGAAGGTTGTCGTTCACAAGTCATATGTCATAAGCCACTAAAAGTGTCAAAATCCCAAAGGTGGCTGAGGGCAGCTTGTTAATCTCTCCTGTTTAAAGGAAACAGCCTAATTCACTTAAGCATAATGAAAACCATCCCTCACATACTAAATGGCTTACTAAATTCTTTCTGGCTTGTCAACTTCTTTCTTCCTTCTCAAGCTAATTTTACAGGTCTCCTATTTACTAAGACATGGAAGAGGAAAGTCATGGTTCTGTGTCGTTCAGATCTGTGAGCAGTTTACATATGAAGGAAATCTGCTGTTGAATCACCACATGTTTGTGTTACAATTATATACTTTTCTCCCATAAAAACAGATGAGTGTTAAGGGTTTTCAAACCACTTTTGGGATGACAAGGATTCATTTGAGTCACATTAGTAGCTAGAATTATTGTCAATATGATTAACGTCTGAGGAGGTTTATCCCTGTTCCTAAATGGCATTAGACATCAATGAAACATTCCAGCTCATTCATGGGTTGTCCATTTTAACAATTCTCTGTCTATATGCTGATCTCAGGGTGTCCTTCTGCATGGACAACCAGTCAGCAGCTAGAATCTATGGTGGAACTGACTGCAAGTTTTCAGTTTCCCTGCACTGCCACCACAGGACAAATGAAGCATTACACAGTTTCTATTAAAATGAATGGACTGTGTATTTAATAAATGAACATGATTGGTCCTCCAAAAAGAGGAGAACTCTTTGTAGATGTTCTGGCTAATAGTGATGGTCCTAGAATTCATCTATATTACTCTAGAATTCCAAATAAGATGTAAAAAGAGTAGCAGGAGAATTATTTCCTTAATAAAATAAGATCCACGCCTTGATTTGGCTGCACCATGTGAGCCTGAAATATAATAGATATACCATCCACAAAAGCAATAAAAATCATCTTCTAGGAAGGAGGTTTACTCCAACAATAGAGACATACCTAGATTATGTAGGGAATTATTTTAAAAAATTCCTTTAAAAATAAGATGATCATACAGTGTGCTTCTGCTGAGAGCCCCAGGAAGCAGCTTTAATCTGGAAACGTGTCACTAAGTTTTCAATTTTCCTGCAGCACCCCCACAGGAGTACAAACACAACACAACCCCACAAAGTATAGCATTACACATTCACTCAACAAGTTGTTTGTGTAAGGCATGGACAAGTCCTCCACAGCTAGAGATGCTCTTTGAAACTGCTCTCCAAAGGATGAAGATCCTAAATAGAGGCCATCACATTATTAAAGGGGTTTTCCAGAAGTAGACAATTGATGGTCTATCCTCTGGTGAACGTGGCAGCCTCTTCCTATGCTAGCAATGTCAATATGGGTTTCGTAAACTGGTCAACTCTTTTATTGAGTGATTGAAAACTTCGTGGCACACTGCTGAAGCTTTAGTGCTGTGAGTCGGGTTCCCACCCCGTGTTATCAGTAGGAGAAGAAACTCCAGCACAAGATAATTAATTGCAATTAGCTTTTTATTTTCAGAGCGGCTGTGCATAATAGTCGTGACGTTTTGGCCAACTTTCGGCCTTTATCAAACTGGTGCCGCTTAGTGGAAATATAAGATAAGGAAGTGTGAGTGCTCTTAGTGGAAGCGCACTGTGCAACAGCACGCTTCCACTAAGCGCACTCACACTTCCTTATCTTATATTTCTACTAAGCAGCACCAGTTTGATAAAGGCCAAAAGTCACTACTATTATGCACAGCCGCTCTGAAAATAAAAAGCTAATTGCAATTAATTATCTTGTGCTGGAGTTTCTTCTTCAACTCTTTTATTGAGGCTGTCTTTCGGAGAAGTTTCACTCTAAGGAACGGAGTAACAAAAGTAGTAAAAAGATTCCTATAGTTGTTAATGATTGTATTTTCCAAGAATAATCTATCTATCTATCTATCTATCTATCTATCTATCTATCTATCTATCTATCTATCTAATCTATCGTGTGTCTATATATACAGCATTACATGTGGAATGTACAGGCTCCTCTCACTTAAAGTAAATATTAGATAATATTGTGATGTCTTCTAGGTATTATAGTAATTCCTTCCTGGAAATGTCCAATAAATGTCTTGTCCTGTGTATTTATAGTATACTAAAAGGCCAGGTTGTAATACAACATCAAACTTTGTCATCTGTTTTATGGAGAAGGTGGAGGTTTCGTTCTCGTCGATTAACAATATGAAAACATCAACAGTCATATATTACATACGTTCTGTCACCTCTTCTGCTTACACTTGTTCCTGAACCCCTTTCGATCCTCCATCTCTATGTGGTATGTAGATCCCATCTTGCTATAACTAGTTCTGGGGCCTATTAAATGCCTTAGGAAGCCACATCCGGACATTAGTGCTGGAGAAGACCACAGAAGGAAATACTTACCCCTGTAAATTGTCTTTTCTTGCTTAACTGTTAAAGTGCCAGCTACAGTCTGTAAGCTTTCCATCAGAACCGAAAAACACATGTATATAGTACTGGCTGCTTTTTGTTGATTCTTGTATACATCTTTATTATGGCAGGACTATTCTCACAGTTGGTACCATCTCAGACATTGAGTGGGACCACACAGTAATATAAAGACTTTTACTCCAACACTCTGACCTTCTTACATAGTCCTGGATTTTCGGGGATTGTCCCAAATTTTCAGAAAAATAAGCATGTAAACAATGGCTCTTATAATTTTCCTAATCTTAATGCCAGAGCAACCTGCAGTCCTGACTCACAGATAGGTGTTACCATGGTCGATTAAAGAAGACATATGACGGTACCTCTCCTTACATATCTGATTTAGTAAATTTTTTTACCTTACAATAAGAATTCTGGAGCATTTTAATAACTTTATGATGTGCCATCCCTCCGTTGTTCCTTGACACCTGGGTGTTACTGGTTAGGGGGTGTCCCTGCACAGTCTTATAGTGTCCAATCAATGCAGACAGTGTTAGATTCTGTGAGGACACATCCCCTTGACAAGGGGGATGGTAACACTAAGATGTCAGTTTATTCATACATTTCTAAAGGAGTACCAGAGATGAACTAGGAACAACACAGAGTTATAGTATAAGAAATTATACCCCAGAATTATTCATACGGAATACTTGGATGTACAAGAGCCATGTCAGGAGAAGTGAATAATTTCTGAACATATCTTTTTAGCCAAGTCTTTTTCTTCACACAAAGCTTCAAATCTTCTGCAAGACAGCTGAAAAGCTGAAATTCTAGCCGCCTGTTGCCACCACTAGAGGGAGCTGCATGCATACAGTTTATGAATTGAACTCAATAATAACATAGTATGCAGTTAGCTTAGGAGCTCCCTCTAGTAGTGGTTGCAGGAGGCCACAATTTTATTACTTTGTCTACACAGGGAATTAAGGGTATAAGAAGAAATGGAGCACTAAATAACATGGTGTTAAAAGATGGAAATCCACTTTAAATATCTTCTGTCATTAGGGATGAGCGAACTTCAGTTTTTGCTTTATGGATTCCGCTACCACAGAACATAACGCAACTCAATGATGGTATGCATAACGGAAGGCATTCTCTTATACATTCCGTCATAATCGAAGTCTATGGCCAGCATAACGGATCCGTCCGGTTTCCATTATGCAGGAGAGTACTCTCCATACAAAATTTTATGTTTCCATGAGCCTTCCTGTGTTAACAATTGGAAATAAGCTAAAATGAGTCAAAGCTTTGGATTTATGAGTCAAAGATTTTCAGAAACGACAAAAGGAGAGTCCTCTCCTGCATAATGGAAACCGGACAGATCCGTTATGCAGCCCATAGACATCTATTATGACGGAATGCATAACGGAATGTCTCTAAAGGCATTCCGTTATGCATTCCGTTATTGAATTGTGTTATGTTCCGTGGTAATTCAGGTTAAACCCCAAACCCAAACTTCAAAAACTGAAGTTTGCTCATGCCTATCTGTCATGTATGAGTGAATGGCATTTTCTTTATATAAGGCAACCTTTATATTAGGTTTAGTGGCCATTTGGCTTGTTGGCATTTTATCTTCTGCACAAGTTTGATCTGTTCCATTTCTAACTTTTCTTGCTGAAGGGGGCAACAAATCAGGAGTAGCCATGATAGACTGGGCTGATTAACTCCACATATAGCATGGACCATGTTCTAAGAAGTAGTTAATAGAAAGCTATAGGGGAGGGTTCCGCTTGACTAGGAAATTTCTAACCCTTCCTGTGTACACACATAGACCCTGTACGTTGCGCTTTCATGTCAGCAAAACACCGCTCACCGGGACCCGCTGAATGGCCATGTTTATTTGATTTATTAACGACTTTGTATGTGAGGCGAGGGCATCATACAAAATATTATGTTTCCACAAGCTTTCCTGTGTTAACAATTGGGAGTAAGCTAAAAATGAGTCAAAGCTTTGGATTTATTTTACAAAGTGTGTGAAGCATGACCTTCTAGAAACGACAAAAATCATACCCTTGTTAAATAAACACTCAGCTACGACATTTGCATGTGTAATCTATCATTTGTAACCTCGCATTATGACTGATGTAAGGAACCTTGTAGACAGAGGTTTCGGTGACTTTAGAAAGGCTTGTTGAAAAGATTTTTAGTTACAAAAATAAAAGAGTCCGGGATCTGTAAGTGATAATGATGTACTTGGGAGTCTGATCGTACATTCACTGTGGTTTATATTACTCGCACTTGTGACAATAATCAGTAATAAGTATAGAATATACACAATAATCAGTGGTCTGCATAAAGAAACAAAGGATGCTTCATCAACAGTGTATGTTGTTGGCAGATCTTGGCCACATGATTTACTATTTCTTTTTAAAGGGGCTTTTCAGAAATATGATTTGATGGCCTATCCATAGGATAGACTATCAGTATGGGGTCAGTGGAGGTCTGACACCTGGGATTTTCACTAAGCAGTAGAATAAAGAGGGTTTTCTATGCCGATGTATTTTTAATAGGCCAAAATGTGTTAAAATTTTAAAATAAACATTATTCACCTCACTGATCATCCACATTACAATGCTGCTCTGAACCCTGCTGGTCTCCATTTTCAGGTGTCGGCTGGGGAAGAAGTGACAGTGACATATATGGCTATGGGTAAATGGATGTGTAGTACCCCAGACCTGGGGGTACTACAAATATTATTGTTGCATTATGTTTTGTTTCCTAGCTGTAGATACCAGCAAGGGAAAGAAATGGCAAAGGTTGGCAGGAACAGGATTAACCACCCTGTCCCTCTCCTCTTGGGAGGAGTGGGCTGGACCTGCTTCCTACCAAGAGAGGGAAAGGAGAGGAAGCAACTTCCTGTGCTCCTGATCCTCTTACATATTTCTCCAAAAAGAACAACTACAAATTGCCCTCAAGTAAAGCCTTGAGAGTCCAGACAGCAGAATGACCTGCTACTTCTCCATCTACAGACATTGCTGTGAGGTGAAGTATTACGGCCAAGCCAACCATTACAAACAACCATTAGGCAAGTATCCAAGTTCAGAATTGCAGCCTGCAAGTAACCTGCCTCAATATCCTGGCTGGTGCTGTATGTATTTCAAGTTCTGTGTTGCACTTAGTAAAAAAAGACTTTGTTACGGTTTAACTCTGGCCTCATTCTACAGCACAGATCCCCAGGGAGCAATGGCCTAGGGGAGTGCATTGTGACACAACACTCAATCACTACCAACGCTATCCTCTACACTGACTTCCGGGGAGGAGGGGGTCCCTGCAAATGACAGCCAGTGGTAACACACAGCTTGCATTAACATTTTTTAAATTGCCTTTCTCTCTGTCTTCCTATCATGGTGGCCACCATTTTAAGCGATTCGTTCAGGACACATTTCAAAAGTTTTCAATTTTCTGACATTAGAATCTTCTAGGAATATCTAGAAATGTACAGATGTGAAAAGTGCTATGTATTGTACTGGAGTACAACTATTCATTGGCAGTAGGATACTGAATATTGCGGTAAATGGCAGCAGTAATATATGTGGCTCCAGAAAACTTTTAGGCAAGAGTAAAACAGCAAAATATTCTGGCAAATATCATTTTTTTTACTCTACTAAATAATGTCTTTATAAAAGACCCACAATATGTTGTTGGCGCTTCTCTCTCCACAATAGGTTCCTATTCAAGCACATAAAAAAATCATGAATGAGGCACTCCCCCTCAACTCCCCCATCTAAAAGAAAGAAGTGGCCAAACATGTGACAAAAGCATTATCGGGCTGCTACAGATGTAGGACCACCCAAGAGATTAGATTTTGAAACTGTATCAATTCATAATTTGTTCCAAACATCAACTTTTCTGTAAGTAAAAAGGTTATGTTTTATCTTATTATCCCGCAGCTGGAAAACTGTCAGGTGTATCGTACCAAATTTCCCAAAAATTTATAGGTGGTGCCAAATGTTTGACAGTCTTGTTTTCCTAACCCTTCATTTCCATGAAGTGGAGTTAATTTGTCCTCTTTTACCCCTTCACAGCATGCAAGTTAGGCTATTTTCACACTTGTGTTTAACTTTTCTGGTATTGAGATCGGGCAGAGGAGAATACCAGAGAAAAACGCTTCAGCTTTGTCCCCATTCATTGTCAATGGTGACTGAACTAAATTCTGTTCCGTTTGGTTACGTTCCCGTACCGGACAGAAAAACGCATGCTTGTCCAGCATGGGATGCGGAGCAAAATGGACATAGTAGAAAAAAAATCCAGCACCCATTTACTTAAAATGGTTTTAATACCAGATACATCATAGCTATTTTAAACATAATACATACATAATGCAACCAGTTGTATTATCACACATGGAAGTGCCGGATCTGGCAAAAACGCAAGTGTGAAAGTAGCCTTAGTTCCCTGCCCCAGAAGGAAGAATACTGTCCCTCTAGTGCTCCTATAGTTGGCGTCCTGTTATTCAATGTTCAACCTTTTAGAGAACCTTCAAGCATGACTAGAGATATTGACCAAATCAGACACTTATCTGTAGACAGCTGTATCAGGTTCTTGCCTCTTGCAATACGGAGCAGGGTGCTGGTTGTCAAGATGCAATGTTTTTTGGAGGTACTAGTTCTCATTGAGTTGATTCAGCTGGTGTATGGAGTTACAAGTGCATTGGGAAAAATGCAAAAGATCTATTCTCCAAAAGAAAGACAACCATCTCTCTAGCACCACCTGTAGGTAGGTACTCTGTAAATCAATGTCCAAATCATAAAAGAGTCTTGAAACAAGGCTAGAGTTATTAGCCAAACCAGACACTCATGAGTAGCCAGCTCTTTTGGCAATTTTTACAGGGCACTGGTTGGCTTAGATGAGATGTCTTTAATGCAGTTCTGGGGGGTGGCTACGGGTTCTCAATGAAGAGACACAACTGTTGTATAGAGTTCTGGGAAACAATTATGCAAATTAACTCTATTCCAGAAGAAAGAAAACTGGTTCTCTAGTGCAGCCTGACAGCCTAAAAGTTCTGCACGTCATTGTCAGTCACTTATCTAAAGGGGGTTGTAGGTTTGTTGTCCACACTGGTCACCTAGACTGGACTTTTATTTACTACAGGGTGGTCAAGGTGAATGAGGCTTGGCTGCTGGATTCATGGCTAGTTAACAGATCTGATTTCATTGTGGCTTTTTTGTCTACTTGAAAATCAACAGAAATAGAGGATACCAGATATCATCACTCGTTTTGTCGACATGCCTAAGAATAATTCAGTCAAATCTAATTATTGCATTATACGGCATTGCACTTGACTCAGGACCACACAGGCTGCAGTGCCACAGCAGATGACTTTATGGAAGTGTTTGTTCATAATTGGAAATCATACCAAGAACACAGCTTGAGAGCTTCTCTGGCTCAAAAACAGTTCATTTCCAGTAATACACTGGGACAATTACTGAGCAGCAATGAAAGTAAAAGGTATAGGGCAAGGAGTCAAAAAGCTGCCAGTCCCTGTCATCAGAACCCATGAAAATAATATAAAAGGCAGATTGTGTTTCTGCTACCTGCATCATGCTGCCAAAGCACAGGTATGAAGACGGGAATTGTGGTCAGTCGGACACATGTGGTTTTGGGAAAGCTCCTGATCTGTGGAGTAACGAATTTGTTAAGCAGAATGAATTAGATAAGGCAGCCTGATACATAATGATCGTTAAGCTGAGCTATGAGGTGGAAGAGTAGGAGGCTGTCAGAACCGTGTAATGAATGGCGGTGTGAAATTGTGATAATACGAAGCGTAGATACGCAACTGTGTCTTCTGGCATGGTCTCACTTTGTTTATGTTGTAATGTTCCTTGCAAATGACAAGATGCGACTGCCATCATCCATATGTTGAGCGCTGCCTTATCCAACCCATACAGGATCCTGGCCTTCAGCCCAAGCTGTGATGTGTATATATAGGATCTGCTGTGTAACTATAATAAAATTGCTCGAGGGAAGACATTTGTTTTTCATGATGAAAAGTGTTTGCTGGATTTTTTAGTTTTACTTTTTACACAAAAAATAAAAATAAAAACAAAAATTCCTCACATTGGAAAAATGATTGCATGAGTTCAATGATTGTTTAAACAATTCATGACCTTCTCAGACTACAGTTAAGGAGGTTTTTCCATCTCAGGTAAGAGTGGGATTTCTTCTATAGATGAGTGACTTCTATGATTCGATTCGGTTTGATTCTGCCGAATCAGTTGTCCGATTCGATACAGGGACACATAAATTTTGCCGGAATTGAAATTGCCCCAATTGCATGGGAAGGTCTTTCCTCTCTCGATTCTCATGTATCAAATCACAAAAAAATCGCAATTGTTTTGGAAAATTCAGGTTGAACTTTCATATTTTAGAATCAAATCACTCATCTCTAGTTTCTAGCTTTCAGGAGAATGGGGGCCACAAGAAGGCACACTGATGCACCGACCTCCCCTGTTGAACAATGGTCTGGGATATTTTGTTCTCCCATGAGGTTGAGATCACAGCCCCCCACCCCATTTCCCATTTAATTGGTAATCCTTGCATTGTTTTCCTCAGTAAATTCCTTTAGTTCTTTAGGCTACTTTCACATTAGCGTTTATATATTCCGGTATTGAGTTCCGTCATAGGGGCTCATACCATACCATTCATAATAACATTCATTGTCAATGGGGATAAAACTGAACTGAAGAGAACGGAATGCTCCTAAAAGCATTCCGTTCAGTTCTCTTCAGTCTCCAGACCGGAGAGCACTCCGGTCTGGGCATCCGCACCAAAACAGATCCGGAATGACCACCAATGCAAGTCAATGGGGACGGATCCGTTCAGTGTGACACAATAGTAAACGGATCGGTCCTCCATTGACTTTCAATGGAGTTCATGACAGATCCATCACCCTGCACTTACCTGTCCTCGCAGCTCCCTTCTCCCTCCAGCAGGGGGCGCTGTGGGAAATCTTCCCATTGTGCGCTCCACCCTCTGGAGCTGCGGGGAGAGGTCGGGAGCTGCAGGGACAGGTAAGTTTAACCCCCTTCTCCTCAAAATAGTGTATGGTGCAGGTGTGGGACCGGAGCGCGGTTCCGGCCCCACACGTGCACCTGCGGCAGCACGGATCTGGCGGGACCCTTCACCCGCCGGATCTGTGCTGCCGCTTGTGCCACTTTAGAAAAGTCCAGAAAATAAGCTTATTATCTAGTGTCCTACTACTAGGATCCCCAGTGATCTGCTGTAATCTGTAGGTAAAACTTGGTGGCAAGAGTCCAATTTCCCATAGGGGAAATAAAGTATTACACTGTGTCCATTGAAGTTACTGGACTGTCCACATAGTGTATGAGCTGGTTCCTTCAAAGTGAGAGAAGCTCTTTATAGCAGGTTTTTGCTCTGGCTAATAATTAAAGCTCTATTCACATCTCCCTAATATGGTTTTTGATGCAGGTTTCTAAACAAGACAACCTCTTTAATATGTAAACGATGTTGAAGTAAAGTTTGGTGCTTTGTAAACCTGATTGAGTTGTGTTAGAATGCTTTGGGGCTCATGTGTCATGGTGGTTGATGACACAATTCAGTCTATAAAGCATTGCATGTCCTTGTTCAATGTGCTTAAAAGCAGTTTACAATATTTTTATTGGTCTGACATGATCAATCAGGTTTTTCAAGTGAACTGCTCATAGTTGCTCAAATATGTAAAGGTTATGCATAATTATTAAAGGGAACATGTCAGGAGATTCACGCTGGCCAAATCAAGGCCTGGCATGAAATGCCAATAGGCTTCCTGGTTACAAACAGCTATGTTATATTTTAATTCGCTGAGCTGGAAAGCTGGGAACGGAGAGAAGGTTCTTGGGAGTGGTTCTCACGCCAACTTCTTCCCACCTAGCTCGGCTTCACTGACAGGTCTCTTCCTATACAAAAGTAGGAAATTGTAACTATTTCCACAAAAAAGTTAAGACAAAGCTAAACACAACTGAAAGTTATTTGGCCAAAAGTTAGAGCCTCCAGAATGCCCATCCTCCTATCCAAAGACATATTAAAAACATGTTAATTCGTTTTATCATATAAAGTTATACAATTTTGCTTACAGTTTTTAAGATGTTTGCTTGCTGTCATTCAGTAGGGAACCTTATAGCTTTCTTGCAGAAGATGGTAATCCGGCCTAATTTTTTTCCACTTTAAGAACACTGTTAGACTTTAGACCTCTAGAACAAGAGTATGGATTAGCTCTCCTCCAGAAGGAAGGAAACTTTCTAGTACCACCTACAAGTAGCTACCCTGTAAGTCAATGATCAAACCTTCAAAGAGACTTGATACAAGAATAGGAATATTATCTAAACCAGACCCACCCATCTGTAGACAGGACCCTACAATGTACTGATGAGGTACATGCAAACAGTTTCAAACAGTTCTGTCTACAGATGGGTGTTAATCTGGTTTGGCTAACAATGTTAGAGAATGGGGTGTTAACAAATCCCATTCACTCACAGTGTAAAAACTCTGCAGTGGTTTTAATGCATTCTAATTCAAAGGGGTTTAAATTAAGTTAATTTAATGTAATGTGAAAACATGTTTCTAATAAGCAGTGTAGTTACATTTTTTGGTGGTCACACATGTGCAATTTCAAACCTGGCTCCATACCCTGGAACTGTCGACACCTCTGTGCATGCACAAGCCTAGCTATTGAATACTATACCCTGCCAACTGAAAAGCGTTATGAACAGTGGGTATGAAGTGATTACTCTGTAACACATCACCACATGTGGGAGAACTAGGGAATTGTGGGCACAGCACTCATCTATCATAGTGGTCTGCAATATGTCATGGGGACATCACATTTACAAGATGTATTAAAACATTATTATTACTATCTGTTACACAACTGGGCAATCCAAAAAACAGGCTAATATCAGGGCAGGCGGCTAGAAGTCAGTCAGTTGTCAGGCTGGAATAAGGTATATGGGTAATCAGAGAGAGAAAACACCTTTGCTGCTTATTAGAGACTAGGAAACCTAACATTTAGGCACCCTCCCAATGGGAAGGTGCCTTAAATAACCTGAAACTGCCAGACATTGGGCTGGGGAAGGATTTGGACGTGTGCACAAAGAGTACAAATGTCAGTATCCTGTCAATGTATGTGTCATAATCACGTTACAGACCATCTCTGCTTCTCTACCTCACAGATGTTCTCTACAGGCTTCCATTGTATCACATATTGGCAGAAACAACGTTCATTGCTCATGAAGAAAACATTTTTAAACAAAGGATTTTTCTGACTTGCATCAGAAATGTCCCTGGGAAGCAAATGTTCTAAATATTATTTTTTTCCCAGATGTAACTAGAAAGTCAACTCTACTTGACCACCATGCCAAGGAAGCTCCGGAGGTCTATGTGTATGGTTCCTGCTCTGCCATTGAGGTTGATGGAACAGAGGAACTTCTCTAATGAGCATCAAAATGTTACCATGCTAATTTTGTCTGGATTTCAGAAGCAATTTTGAAATCTGCCCTGATTGATCATCTTGGAGTTTTTTCTTAATTGTTACTCCAAGCCACAGTTTAGGGTTTATCAGACTGAGAGCCCTTGGCAAGTCAATAAAAGCAGTATTGACCTTGGGCCATGGTTGAGAGGATGTCATTTGTTACTTCAGTGAAGTAGAATGACCTTTCCCAAAGCAAGATTGGGAAAGAGGTTAATAGCTGCCAATTGTTAAGGTGTTCAAGAGTTGCATATGGATACCATCTATAACAACCACAGAAGGGCTGAAAGGAAGAATAATGACTTCTTGTACTGCTCTTTAGGTTAGTTGTAATCTTGCTTTGGACTCTCAAAGGAAATGGTGATTTCCAAAGACACAAAAGATATCAGGGTGATATTTACAGCATGTTATATTTCCATAATGTTGTAAAGCTGTAAGCCAAGGGTAAGACATGTAAGAGACACGTGAAAACGGTTTGGGATGTGTCTTAATGTTTTTGAAAATTTGTCAAAAATTGTCTAGAGAGTCTGTTGTCCCCATATGTTAGTTCATGATATACAGTACTATATGAAGTTGAAGTTTGTACTAAATAGTATTTACCCCGAGCTGTGTGTCGTAAGGTAACCAGGCTAGCATTATTTGTTTCGGGTCACTGATTTTGGGTTACATATCTGTTTTTGAATTTGCTTATTGAGCTACTTGAATCATCAATTTATGGAAATGCACAAGTGCTTTCATAATATTTCCATAGGCTTATTTATTTAAGAATTTATAAATTTTGACACCCCCCCCTCCCCACATTCATTATGGGGGGCCAAACCCCCTCTGTCATTCCTGAGATTGGGGGTATACTAGCTCCACCAATTTTACACGTTAGTGTTAGTTTTGCACACAATGTTTTGACGTATTTTCGGTGGCGTTTCATGGTTGTTTTGCTACAGTACTTTTATGAAAAAAAGCTAAAGAAAGATTTTCCTACATAGTTCCTATAAATTTTGAAAAGTTGGCATACTGCACACAGCGTTTTGTTTTTTTGCCATTTTGTATCATTTTTCTGGTTAGTGTCTACGAAAAAATATCCTGTCTAAAATGTCAAACAATAAAAAAAAGACTTGATATTTATGGAGTTTTTTTTATGTGTTTTAAAATTGCGAATAAAAATGGTCTGTGGAAAATGCCCATAAATAGGTTATCTGGTTTCAAAAAATATTTTCAAATGCCCTATTAGGGATTTCATAGTTGATTGTGGGAGGTCCTGCACCTACGATGTTCATCTATTTGCCAGGGCTGAATGCTTCTTCTTTGCTTTCAATGGGTACTGTGTAATGCTTCATTTCTCCTGCAAAGGCACTGTACGGAAATTGAGCACTTGCTGCCAGGTTTACTTACATGCCAAAGTTGATCAAGGGGGGTCCCAGCAACCTGCGATTAGTTTCTCATTGGAGGACCTTTCTAAATCCTAACAACCCTTTTGTGACATTTATGGCAAATGTTTTAAATGTCAGCTATGCAAATGTCAGTAAATGCAAAATAAACATCCACGGGTCCTTCTAGAGTGGGCTACTTCAGCCTAGAACGAGCACCAAATGATCATATGACAAGCCAATCAATGCCTAGATGGGCAGATGCAAAGTGAAGGAGGAAAATGATTGTTAGGCTACTTTCACACTAGCGTTATTGCTGGATCCGGCAGGGTTCAGCAATAACGCTTCCGTTACTGATAATACAACCATATGTATCTGTAATGAACGGATCTGGTTGTATTATCTTTAACATCGCTGTGACGAATCCGTCATGAACACCATTGAAAGTCAATGGAGAACCGATCCGTTCACTACTGTGTCACACCGAACGGATCCGTCCCCATTGACTTGCATTGGGGGTCATGACGGATCCGTCTTGGTGCGGATCCCCAGGACAGAGAGCAAACCGCGCATGTTGCGGTTTGCTCTCCGGTCTGGAGACGCAAGTGAACTGAACGGAATGCATTTAGGAGCACTCGTTCTCTTCAGTTCAGTTTTATCCCCATTGACAATGAATGGGGGCAAAACTGAAGTGTTTTTTTCCGGTATTGAGCCCCTATGACGGAACTCACTACCGGAAAAAAAGAACGCTAGTGTGAAACTAGCCTTAGGCTACTTTCACACTAGCGTTTTAAAATTCCGGTATTGAGTTCCGTCATAGGGGCTCAATACTGGAATAAAACGCTTCAGTTTTGTCCCCATTCATTGTCAATGGGGACAAAACTGAACTGAAGACAACGGAATGCTCCTGAAAGCATTCCGTTCCGTCTTCAGACCGGAGAACAAACCGCAGCATGCTGCGGTTTGCTCTCCGGTCCAGGCATCCGCACCAAGACGGATCCGGAATGACCCCCAATGCAAGTCAATGGGGGTGGATCCGTCTGGTGTGACCATAATGGTAACCGGATCCGCCCTCCATTGACTTTCAATGGAGTCCATTACGGATCCGGGTACACATAGACACATACAGACATAAACATACACACACATATAGACATACAAACACACATACATACTTACATGCTCCCCGGCAGGTCTTCGGAGCGTCAGGACGGCTCACACAGGTCACGATTCCCCACAGCGCCCTCTGCTGGGCGCCTGGTGGAATCGTCAGATGACGATTCCACCAGGCGCCCAGCAGAGGGCGCTGTGGGGAATCGTGACCTGTGTGAGCCGTCCTGACGCTCCGAAGACCTGCCGGGGAGCATGTAAGTATGTATGTGTGTTTGTATGTCTATATGTGTGTGTATGTTTATGTGTATGTATATGTATGTACTGTGTGACATGTGTGGGGCCGGAGCGCGGTTCCGGCTCCACACATGTCACTGCGGCAGGCCTGATCCGGCAGCACCCTTCACCTGCCGGATCAGGCCTGCCGCCAGTGTGAAAGTAGCCTTAGTGCAATCGTTTATCTCTGTTCTGTTTGCATATTGTCGGCAGCACCTCCTCTGTTTACATAGGAGATATACTGCCATGTGGAGATTTGCTGCCTTGTTTACATAAGGAGATGTGCTAGTTTGTTTACATGGGCAGATGTGCTATCATGGGAAGGTGTGCTGCCCTGTTTACAATGAGAGATGTACTGCTCTGTTTACATAAGGAGATGTGCTACTTTGTTTACATATGGCGCTATGCTGTCCTGTTTACATGGGGAGATGCACTGCCATAGGGAATTGTGCCACCCTGTTTACATGGGGAGATGTGCTACCATAGATAGATATGCTCCCCTGTTTATGTGGGGATATGTGCTGCCATAGGAAGATGTGCTGCCCTCTTTACATGGGGAGATGTGCCGCTATGAGGAGATGTGTCGCTATGTGGAGATGTGTCGCCCTGGTTACATGGGGCTATGTGCTGCCCTCTTTACATGGGGAGATGTGTCGCTATGGGGAGATGTGCTGTTCTGTTTACATGGGGTGATGTGCTGCCCTGTTTACATGAGGTGATGTGCTGCCCTGTTTACATGGGGAGATGTTCTCCCAACCAGCGGGCATTTCTTGATCACCTGTTTGCCCGTTTGATGGCTGATCGCTCCCTGTTCGAAGGCAGATGATCACCGTTCATGCTGGGTGATGATCAAGAACTCTTATGAATGTTCATTCAGTCAATCGTCAGCCCCCGTAAAAGGGCCCTAAACGGCACTTATTTATCTAAATATAGTCTATAAAATAGTCTGAGGACTCCATACAAGTCTGTGTGCAGCCAGAAAGAACAGTGTGGAGCTAAGCTGTGGATGCTAGGGGCTAATGTGAATCATCAAAGGTAATAAAAGCTCGAAGGAGGAGGAAAGGCAGTGTGTGTGGGAGGGAAGCTTGTAGGAATGCCTGCTAATTACTGGCCTGTTAATATGTTACATGTGTTGTTAGAATTGATTGGTGTGAGTCAGGACATGCGGTAGCCGAGCTTGCTGCTCTGGAGTGTGTCCATCACAGATTCAGAATGAAATCCCCAGCTGCTTTATTATTCTTTAATAACCCAAACTTTATGAAAAAGCCTTTCCTGTGAATTTTCACTCAACATCTCTACAGCGTCTAATTTATAGCTGACAATTTGCCATGTTTGGCACAATTTAACTCCTTCAGAAGGCTTCATTAAAATGGACTCATTTTTATTAGTATGTCAACATAAAAAGAGCAGACACCTTATGTTATTTAATACTGTAGACACGTTATTATATGTCTTTTATGCTTAGTTTTGCTCCTGCACAGTTGTCATGTTAATTGGGTCTCCCCCTAGATTCTCGATATTCATAAGTTTGTCTTAAAATTCTGAAAAGTGAGTCAAGAAATTTGATTACAATTATCCCCCAAAAAGACTTGTATTCTTTATACAAATCAATATTTAAGTGCACCATGAGATGGAGCCTCAGTACACCTCAACTTTCACAAGTAGTATTTTAATCAGCAGGAGAAACTCTACCAGGAAGTGTGCCTGGTTTAATAGGGTGGATCCTGCTAACATGTTCACTTTAAAGTTCCCAAACTGCTGCGGTCCCTCTGTTCACACTACTGAGCGATTACATGTTGTACATAATTGTGATTAACAAACATCAGCTGGAGTTTCAAAGATGAAAAGGATCTGCAAACAAACAGAAGAACATTTTCTGGGCCCTAAAATGTGCTGTATTGACCCTGAATCAGGGGTGCATAGACTTTACAGGGAAATTTCCTGGTGGGCCAATGCCCGGGGGGACACCTGAACCCTCCTCACGGCCGGCCAGTGGAAGTTTTTGGGGATGTATTTTGTGGTACTGGCAGTATTTTGTGATGGACTGTGGTATTTGGCTCTGTTGGGGTTGTATAATGTGCCACAATGTGGTATTGCTGGCCCTGCCTTCCATCAATTTGGACCCATCTACAAAATGGGGCCACTTTTAGTGTTTTTTCCAGGGCCACTTTAAGTTCCCAGTCCACCCCTGCCCTGAATTCTGCATTTGAAAACCTATTGATGCATATGGACATGGATGCTGGACCCCTGTCCATTTACTCTGGCAGAGTAGAGTGACTCATGTATTACATGCCATGTACTGCTGCATTTCCTGCTACATAGGAAATATCTGGCTAGCTGTGGCTTTCCCTGGCAGATCCACCTATTTGCTGGAGGTACCAGGACCCAGACCTGCATCGATGAGACAACCCTTCCAAATCCATTGTCCATTGAGAATACTTCCAAATCCATTGTCCTCTTCTTCTATCCTATGTAAGGCTTCTTTTAGGATTTGCAGGAGGAGCAGTTTTTTTCTTTATGTTCAGCCAGTAAAGTACATAGAAGATATCACTTGTGATGCGCAAGTTTCTTAAAATACTGTCCCAATTCCGACCAAATTGGATGGCTGATTTTCTTTGGGTCCAAATAAATTCAACTCAAATCAAAAGTGCCCCAACTGGCTAGAAAAGTCTCTCTTTCTCCATCTCTTTGCTTCTCCCAAATTGAATCACAGAAAATTCGGAATCTTTAGAATCTGAATTTTTTGAAAAATTCTGGTTGATTTTCTGAATTTTAGATAATAAATCTGCGAGTCATATAAGTAGCTTTAGTTACCAATAGCCCAATAAACCCTTGATTACTATATCCAGTCCCAACTACATGGAACTCCTCTAATATGCAGTGTTTTATGTAATACCTTGTGTATTTGTCTGGAAATGAAGGATTTACATATTTCACATTTTTTGTTTGTTATCAGAACATTCCCTTTAATGTGGGAGCAGAATGTGGAAATTATAAGTACACAATAAAAAGTAGGAACCTCACATGTTGTTGACACGTAGCCCTGATGAAACCTACAGGATGGGTTGTCCTGATGTAGTGACAGTAGTTTTTAGCACCCTTCAAACTATCTTTTCCTCTTGCTTAACTACAAAAGCTCTTGAGAAGCACATCACTTACTGGCCAGATCAAAGGTGTCAGCCACAATCATTTGATGCAAACATGCACACAATGTCAGCCAGAAAGGAAATGTTCATTTAACTTTATAGCAGATGTGCTGTAAAAGATGGGCCAAGTGGAGCTGTAAATTGTCATGAGTTTTAACTCCGGTTATTTAACTCAAGTTGCCTATGTAGATGACATTCCGGTAAAGAAACCCTCAAATTCCGACCTGGTGCCAATGGGTAGTATTAGAAAAACACTCAAAGACCTTCCAAAATAAGATTTTAGCACTGCTCTCTCTTAAACTAAGTCAAGGACATCACTATGTGTTTGCCTGTGTGTTGACTTGTCTTCTGTAGCTGTTTTAGCTTTTTGACCCCTATAATTGGCTTTTTAGCTTGTCTGGGACCAAAAGTGACCACCTTGTCAGGTACCATTAAAATTGACAGAATCTCCTTGGATGTAGCAAAAAGGATGCCATCAGATAACTAGCAATAACAAGTAGATGTGAACAAAATATTGACAAGGTGGCAAATTAGGGTCAAGGTCCAATTCCTTAAAGTTGGGCATACACAGTTGATGAATGTTGACTGAACTCGCAGATTTCAATGGCAATGGTTGACCATCTAATGTGTATGGGGGCCTTCTGACTCTCACCCCGTCAGGGGAGATAAGAGTGGAGCATGTTGGATTTCAACATGTCGAAACCTTTAGGCTACGTGAAAAATGATCAAATATAGGACATGTTCTATCTTTTTTTTGCAGGATGGACATGCAAACAACAGATGTAAACATCACATGGACGACAGTGTGCTGTCCGCATTTTTTGCTGTCCCATAAAAATAAACTGGTCTGAGTCTTATCTGCATTTTTACAGTCAAGTTCATGAGGCCTTAGTTCATGGAGGGATAAGCTGCTGCCATTCACAACACATGCACAGTGAATCGGGAGAGATAGCTGTTGACTGAACACTCGTTGGCCGAAAGTTATCTAACGTTTATAGCCAGTAATTCCTGTAGTAGATGGCTCATGCGCAAAGACATGGTACTGTAAGTCCATCCAAGGGCATACTTATTAGGAAGGCCATGAACCTTTCTGTGGAAGCCATGGAGATGGTAATTCTCAATTAAAGTTGGTGTCATCCTAGCCTTCACCTTCGTACAATATTAGCAAACAAGGGGAAAGAAAAATTCAGAAGGCCGTACTCCACTTCTTTCAAGAAATGGGTAAGGACTAGAGGCAAACAAGCAAGTATATCAGGACAGAAATGGTGGCTACAGATGTGTCCACCCTTACTTTTTCTTGAATTTGGTTAGAGACTCTAATTTCTCAACAAATTCAATATGATATTGTGACATGTCAGCAAAACCGTTAGGCATCTCTAGACATCCCAACCACTAGGTGACCACACATCGACACATATATGATAGACATCTTGTGATGCAATGTCTAATATTTTGTTATTATTTTTACATGTTATCTCTCACCACACATCTCAGAATATGAGTCAAGAGGTAAGGTAAGGAAGGACACAACTGTAAATGTCTCTGAACCAGTACCAGAAGGTGACACATTTAATTTCACTGGTACTTGAACTCTTGGAAAAGTGCTTCATCACTTCTTTCGTGATCAGTTACTTGCATGTGTGAACCCAGACTAATTATACATTAACCCAGCTAGGTAACATGAACCAGAGATAAAAGTAGTGATAGAGACAGCGGCCTAAACTACTGTGAAAAGATGAAGAAACGCAAAGTTAGATGAATGGACATCTCTCTTGCCGTGTTTCTAAAACTGTTCCTCTAGAACTAGTAAAAAAATAATTTCTTCAGTTCATAGGAGGACACAGACAATAGACGACTACTGTGCAAGAACAGCATATGGGCCCCTTGCTTTCCAACTCTGTGTTGAGAATGAAATGCTAATCAAAAAGCACCTTCACCATGACAATCAAATATATGGAGACTCTCAAGTAACTTTGACCATGGAATCTGTAGCCCTATCTCTTGCTATATAATTTATAGTAATGTGTTGGTGGACCCCCTACCATTGTGCTATGATTACCCATGCTTCAGTTGACATTTTCCACCAAGTTCAGTAGTTCACCTTTTGTATTACTCTATCTGTTTGGCAGCTCATAGTTCCAAGTTGGACAGCACAAAAAGTGGTTAGAAAGAGCCAAATGTAAGACAATATTCACTACAGCATTCTTAAAAACCACAAACTCTTGATAGAACCCTGATAGATTCTATCAATATTTGATTGGATCCAACTTTCTTCTGGATGAGTGTAGAGGCTTTCATTATGAACAGGAGCCACAATCCAAATGTGCCCATGACCTAAGACAACCACGTTTCATAACCATGAAGTTCCTGCTGTGAGCATCTTGTAGGAGTCTTATCTAACTGGAATTCCCTGAAAGCTGAGCACGTTTGAGCTGCCCGGGAACAGTAGTTTGTGTTCTGTCACTGATTTTCTTCTTCAGATTATTGTTATAAATATGCTGTTATCATTATTGTTTTGCTTGTTTCTGTGATTTTTGGCATTATTTTTGTATTTTATTTTTGAATCCAAAGATTTTTATATGAAAAAAATTAGTCAACTTCAGTCACATACTGTAATGGCCAAGGCATAGCATTACGAGGAACATCTGTAGTAACCTTTATCAATATGTAACTACTAAGTATATTGTGATTAAACTGGTCACATCAGTTGATAAAAATCAAAGTAGTAAGAATGTTAAATGTAACCTTCTGCTAGATGTACACTCATACTCATACCGTATATACAGTACTGTATATGTCGTTTGTGTATATACAGTACTGTATGTCATATATATATATACACTGTACTGTATATATTGTTTGTGGATATACTGTACTGTATATGTCATTTATATGTATATACTGTACTGTATATATTGTTTATGTTTATATACTGTACTGTATATATTGTTTATATGTATATTCTGTACTGTATATATTGTTTATATGTACTGTAAATGTTGTTTGTGTATATACTGTATGGTATATGTTATTTATATGTATATACAATACTGTAAATGTTTGTGTATGTACTGTACTATATATGTTTTGTATATGTATATATTGTACTGTGTACATTGTTTATATGCATATACTGTACTGTATATATTGTTTATGTGTATATACTGGTTACGTATGTTGTTTATATGTTTTTGCTCTTGTTGGAATATGCCACTGCATAATAGTCCACTGGTTATGTCTAGTGGTCAGGCTATTATGTTTGCGTGCACCAGTTTTCTTCCCGGACGATTCTCGGCATATTTGCCAGAATTCGGACGGATCTCAGCTGGTACCCATTATAGTTGATAGGGCTGGATGGTGATGTTCAATTTTCCAGCAATGCCAGAATGCAGAGAGGCCTGCTGGAAGAACCTACTGGATCCTTAGTGTTCTGTTCATTCCATAGTTAGGGCTCATGCACATGAACATGTTCGGTCAGTGCCCGTGCTGTGGACCACAATTTGTGATCCACAATGCACGGGCACTGACAGTGGTGCCGCCGCATTCAGCACGATGCCTCGATCCACATCCCACGGTCAGAAATACCACGGAAGCACTTGGCCAGTTGGATTGCAACGTGCCCTATCCTTTTGCCTTTGGGAAGATAAGAGTAGTCTGGCAGTGATTTATTCCATTTCCCCTATTGAGATCACATGCATGCTCATTCGAAATGAGCATCCATGCATATGGGGGTTGAATGAGATCCTATAGCTGTCATCTGAACCAGTTCTATTGAGAACTTTATGAAATTTACAGAAATGGCGAAAAGGAAGGTGAGATCAAGGAAATATTCAGGCGTATGCATCCAGGATTACTAAATTCCGCATGGCCTCTAATGACTGACTACAGTTGCAACTTCCTATTTGCGCTCACACTAGGGAGAGCTGCTCTGGAGCACAAAGTGGTGCATTAATAAGTGCAACACTACTCAGAGATGGAGAATATTCAGAAACCAGAGTATGCTATATTATCTAAGGCCATTGACAGACTACAGGCCTCCTATACTTTTGACATATTTGCTGACTTAACCTGCTAACCCGTCTTTGACTATTGGAAGGGAGCAATTTCAATAATAACTCTACGTTAGGGAATTGCTGTCCATGCAATTTCTTAGTTTGTTTTTGTCGATTCACAGAAGGCGGTCTTTTTTTTTTTAACTTTTCAAAGATTTTTCTTGCGATAATGACACAACCTGATTGTAGCAGGCTCTCCTTTGAACTTAACCTTAAAAATCAGGCTAGTCAAGGGTAAAACCATGCGGATATTCCTAACGTCACATCAAAGCCTTCGAAAATCTAAACAAGTAGGACAGATGCTTTCTTTTTTTTTTTAAAGTGAATTGTGCCTCATTTTCTTCTGTACAACAACGCAGTATTCTGTTTCTATGAAGAAAACCCATAATGAGAGGATGAGGAGGCAGCGACAGCTACAACTCCCCCTGGTTTCTCATGAAATTCTTTTGTATTGGGCTCCTGCTATCTTTGATCACCAAGGATTTAAAATGAATCTCTCAGCATCTTTGTTTTTATCTTGAGTCGCCCTTCCTTCCCTTGTGTGTGTTTTAGTTTAAACCCGAGGCTGGGGAGGGAATGCTATTATCTTACCTGTCCTGTGGAAATGGGAACCTGATCCTATAGGAAACTGTGGAGAGCTGGAAAGATCAGTCTCATATCACAGAAGCAGCTCTCTTATCTGAGTCTAAGTGTCAGTATAAATAAATAAACCACCCTGTGCTGAATAAATAATACTCTCTAACTGTGTCCCAAGCCTTCTTTAAAGGGACACTACCATCAAAAGGTTGTTGTGTAAATGTAATTGTCCTTTACATGGGCTGATTCACAGGCAATCATCAGGAACAAACTGCTTGTTCCCAATAATTGCCGGATCATTAAACAACAGAGAGAGATGCATTTACATGCAGCGATCCTCCTCTCTATATACGGACAAGTGATCGCTAATGTGATCATTCATCTCCATACAGATTCATTGTTTGTGGGCAGCAGATCCTTGTTTACACAGGACGATGTGCTGATCCAGACGATACGACCACCTGATGAATGAGCGTCTGCACATTTATGTGGAGCATTTATTGGATATGAACGCTCTTCTCCAATAATTGTCCCAAGGCTTTTTCCCAGTGAGAAGGGACCTTAACTTTACAGAATTGGGGCCCTTTCACACGACCGTATGTCCTCCGAGACATATGGTCCGTGAGCGTGGCTGTAGAGGTTGACACTCAGAGGCAGATTTATTAATCTTGTCTAATATTTAGAGATTATAAACCTAGAATAAAGGCACATTTACATGTGTTGAGCAGCAGCATATTGTCAGGAACGAAGCATTTATTCTCGACATTTGGTTGCTCGTTCAGTGGAGGTGAAGATCTGCATTGTGATCATTTGTCCTCATACAGCTGAATTGTTTTGGTCAGCAGATAGTTGTTTTATGACAGCACAATCTACTACCCAAGAACAATGATTTAAGTGTTTTTGGGGTGGTGAGGGGTGTGTTCAGTAGCCGCAACACATTTGTCTTCATTTTGCCAGTTTTCTGGTGCAAATGAAGATACTGTAGAAATATGTTTAGACACATGGACTGCCGGAGGATGCGCCTCATATATGATGAGGCATAAGGCACCTCATATATTAGGCACATCCTCTGGCAGCACAGAAAACGTGGGTCTTGACAAATTTCCCCATTTGTTTTTGTATACAGATGGCATGTGCATAGAGCCTGTAAGATGCCACCATATGATACCTCCATATGGCACTGTATGATGGTGATGCATGCATGATAGTCTCCATATGAATGAGTAAAAAGAAGACCTTGGTATGAGCCTCCAAATTAAATCAGTTACCTACGGGGTAAAATACGAGTGTTTAGATGCCTGTGGGCAACTCAACATGTACAGCTGAGAACTAGAGAACTTCCGAAAATTAGTTTTTACTTCAATTTGATTTAATCTGCTATCAGGTTCAATTTGATTTTGGTAGGAAAAGTCGTGTATGGCAACCATAAGTCTCCTACTGTAGGTCTATATCCACCACTGAACGCCTTCTCTTCCAGATGTGAAAACACTGCCACCACTAGGGGGAGCTCAAGGCAAACAGATCAATACAGATTCTAATCCAGTCAATTGTAATTGAATTATTTCATATGCACTGAGCTCCCCCTAGCGGTGGCTGCAGGCAGCCAGCTCTGTAATAGAAGGGAAGCAGGAGATTTATATATGTATTTATGCCAGTTTTCTCATGTATTGAGAAATATCAGAATGAACGCCACATTTATGAAGCATCTGTTCTACTTTTTCTGACATAGATTTCAGATAAGGTGGATGATATCAGGTGTGATTTTTTTTTTATTATAATGCGCTTTTCATTCTGCATTATCTTATTTGAGATTATCTCCTCCTCTACTGGAGCTGAAAAGTTGGTCAGAACTCTACCCCCAAAGGAACAACTTTTAGCAAATGAGGCAGTGGACAAATGGCCCAAGGGTCACTGAAAGGGGTTAAGGCGGAAACCCTTCTGTCCTGTGTGGGGGGCCTGGTTTGATCCTTGCTATGGGGCCCTTACTTCTCCATGTACGCCATTGCCTATGAGATCTGTGTATGCCCCTGACTGGGTGTCTCCTGTCTCTCTGCATACTCCATTGGACATTGTCCTGTTAGTACTGGCAGTATCAGACTTTGCAGGGGAATACTCCTCTGACAAAGGGAATGGTAACACTCCTTTCCCCAAATATTAATAAATTTAGTGGAAAAATAACAGACTATCAGTTCTAAGAAATTTTCCAAGAAATTCCTAATTATTTAGACATGTCAGGAGAGCTGATCGATCCTCTTTACAGGGAACCTAACACTATGAATATTCAGTGCAATCTACAGCATGTTATAGAGCAGGAGGAGCTGAGCAGATTGCTCACACAGCACTGGGCTTCCTTCTTTTCAAAATGTTAATTTTTTTTTTTTACTCCTTCATTTTCATTGTTTAGTAATCAAAAAATTATAAAATTATTTCTACATTTCAATCAAATGCTTTCCTTGTGGACTTGTAAACTCTTCCCATTAGGTTTGCTTTAGTCAATGGTTGCATTCCCTATGAAATAACAATCCTGGGGCATCATAAGTTCCTATAAGTTAATGCGGGATGTCCATACATTTCTTTCAGCCCATATCCCAACATTTCTGTTCTTCTGAATGCACTAGAAAACAGAGCAAAACTTACTGGCATTGACTTCAGGGTATGCACTGTGAAGGGTTAAAGGGGTTTCCCAAGCTGCATATATATTGATAACCTATGCTTAGGATAGGTCATCCCTATCAGATTAATGGGGGTCCGACACCCAGCATCCCCACCAATCAGTTGTTCATAGCAACCATAGGAACTAACACAGAGACAAGAGCTTAATATATAGTGGCTGTGTCTGGTTACCACAGCTGAGCTTCTATTCACTTGAATGGGAGCTAAGCTGCAGTTACCCATTGTGGCCACTAGAGAATGAAGCTGTGATTCTGGCTCCATTCTGTTTGTTACTTCTGGTGTCTGTGGCTGCTACAAAAAGTTGATTTGCAGTAGTGCCAGAAGTCTGATAATTATGACCTGTCCTAAGTATAGGTCATCAATATGTGTTGCCTGGAAAACCCCTTTAATGGTAGAGAAATCATCATCTGCAGTGTGTAATAGAATGCAGTATGGTTTCATATACATCTGGAGTGAAGGTTGGATCCAGGGCTGGATTTGTGCAGGTCTACTGTAGATCCTGAGCACTTCTCAGACACTAACAGATTGAATGGCAAGTGGACAGTTCCACCATGCAATGACATAGAATGTAGGCTAGGGCTACACAGCAACATGTCGCGCAACAAGAAAGTCACACAACATTGCACATGATAATGGTAAATGGTGTTGAAGTGCAACACACGACATGCTAGGACTGCGACGTGACAATCACAAAAAATTCAGGCCTGATGAATTTTGTATCACAAGGCGCTGTTGACTTTTACTCCATTGACATAATGGAAGACACGTGCGACATGCGACTCACCTGCAACTTGCCTGTTGTCCTTTTTTGAATTCACTCCTGTTTTCAGCTTCCAAACCTAAATGCAGAAACCTGGCCGTGTGGTCATACCTTTTATCCTATAAAGTCAGAGTGCAATAAGTAGCTGATAAACACTTGTGTGCAGGGTGTAGCCATGGGGGATGAAGTATCAGCCATTCACGGGACTTGTAGGCCCGAAGAGCCATCCGCCAGACGATAAATGACACAAACTAGAAGATAAGGGCCCTGTTTTCTTGATGGTGGGGCATATATTGTGGATAGGGGATAATTTCAAATTACAGGAATAACCATTTAACCCCATTACTACAACATAGGAAGGTATAACTTATAAAGTAAGAGTCCAGTGGAAACTGAAGGCAAATGATGGTAGACTAATTTTATCTAATTGAAGCTATCAGGCCTCATAATGGTGAGCAGACAGAGCTTGTGGGTTGTGATAATGATCACATTAACTATGAGTGGGTACAGAGATTGAGCATGGGATTAGGGTTTTATACAGAATCCTTAGAATGACACATCAGAGCCTGGTGACTCTTTAATGCCATCTAGCCAGTTGTTGTTAGACATCTGGAGGATCTCTGTAACGCTCAATATTTGGGTTTTCACTACTATCATTGGTTTATGACTTCAAGTATAGCTATGGACATTTTGCATCTACACTAAGAATGTTTTGGTAGATGGTATTTGGTATAGACCAAAAACTTGTTGGATATTCTGCTCCTTAGATGTAGTTACAAAAAAACTAATTTGGCAGCAGTTCTGGATCCCTTACATGACATCAAATTTGATGGAATGTAGTACAAAGGCTCCGTATGGTGGGGGTCCCAGGTGTTGTACTCCCACCGATCAGATACTGATGACCTATCCTGAGGATAGGTCATCAGAATCAAAATCCCCCCAAAAAAACCTTTAAAGTACTCTACAGTGTATTCATCCATTGAGGTCATTATTTTTTTCCTGCAAAACCACGTGGACATTGACAATTTGCAGTAAAACTACAAGGCCATATGTTTTTCCCCCCTTAGGGTATATTTATAGGCAGTGACTGGAAAACCAGTTCTCTCCAGTGTAGTTAATGATTTATGGTCACATCTTTGGGGGTCTCAAGAATTAATGTCTGCCTTTTCAAACAGCTGATCGATGGGGGTCCTGGATGTTGGCCCCCCACCAAACAGATACTAAAATCTCGTAAAAACTTTTTAATATTATAGTTTTGTCTGATAATATCAATTTGACGCACATTGTATCAGATCCTTGGTTGGCTATTTATCTTTAATGATTATGAAATAAAGAAGATATTTTTAACGGGAAAATGAAAAGCTTGCTTGGATTTAGAGTACTTATAATTAACTGGAGCTGATCCCGGTGATGGGTTTCATATGTGAGGGTGAAGGACGTTGGATAAATATATTATTGACTATCAGTTCCTGCAAATTAATCATTATTTATTCAGTTTTCCCAACATCCTCCCTTACTGGTTCCTATCATCCAAATTATCAGCATACCTCTGGTCAATAGTAATCAAAATAAATATTCAGTCATCCAAAAATTTAGATTTTAATCTTCATTTTCTGTTAGTTTAATGCAGTGATCTGAGACTTTCCAACTTTTGCGAAAACTACAACTCCCATCATGTCCTGACAGCAGAAGAGCCCCGGGTTGCATACCAATGTTTAGGGTATGTGAATCTCTGCACATTGACATGTTACATAGTAGGGTAAATACTCTGATTACTTCACTCCTTACAACCCTTATAAAGGTCTTGCCATCCTCAATGCAGAAGTATTTTCATAGCCTTCCTCTAGTATTGGGGCCTCTTTTATTGTTCTTCTGAAAGTCATTGTTCTGAGTGAATTCCTAATAGATTGAGAACATATTGTCATACTTATAAAAGTTCTTTCATTTATGCAAATATAATAACATATTATATTGGTTTACTTATATTGTGAGATCTGACTGAGGTACGGAGATTTATGTCTGTATGCATAATTCTTTTACATATGCAACAAAGTAAGGGAATTGTATTTTAAAGACTTATATCATCATTATAAATGACCCAGCTCAAATAATGGAGCACAGTAATGGTGAGGGATCAAATTCCAGCAGATACAGCTCAAGTACAATATAGGCACTAGTAGCCTCAGAGCTGCTGCAATTTGCAGAGAGGTTCATATTTTAATATAATACACCATCTTAGCCAGGTACTCTGTCTGTAGTAATGGATAGAGGAAAAGATGCTGAGTTCAGTAATGTATATTTTCTATGAGTTGGTTCATGTGAAAAGCTGTAGAGAGAAAGCCTGTGAGTCCTGCCTCCTTGACCACACATAGGGAAATTCCATTAGTCCTGTTTCCCTTGCCCACACATAGAGAAAGCCTGTGATTCCTGCCTCCTCCCAGGGGCATAGCTATAGAGGGTGCAGAGGTAGCAGTCGCTACCGGGCCCAGGAGCCTGAGGGGGCCCAAAGACCCTTGTGCAGCATAAGAAGGCACACGGAGCACTAAGCATAGGGGGGCCCAAGCTGAACTTTTGCCCCAGGGCCCATAAGTCTTTAGCTACGTCCCTGCCTCCTCCCACATATAAAGAGAGCCCGTGAGTCCTGCTTCCCCCACACACACACATAAAGAAAGCCCATGAGTCCTGCTTCCCCACGCCCACACATAGAGAAAGCCTTGATTCCTATTTTGCCTGCCCACACATAAAGCCTGTGAGTCCTGCTTCCCTGCCCACACATGCAGAGTCTGGCCTCTCTGTGCACACATAGATAACACCTGTGATTTCTGCTACCACAAATAGAAAAAGCTTGTGAGGCCTGCTTACCCTGCCCACACATAGAAGAAACCGGTGAGTCCTACTTTGCCCACTCACATATAGAGAAAGCCTGTGAGTCCTGCCTCCCCCATCCAAACTTATAGAGGAATCCTGTGAGGTCTACTTTGCCCACCCATACATAGAGAATGTCTGTGAGATCTGCCTCCCTTGTACATACATAGAGAAAGCTTGTGAGTCCTGCCTCCCCTGCCAGGTCCTACTGAAGTAAAGCAGGCTCAGACCATCACACTACTACCATCATGTTTAACTGCTGGTATGATTTCTTATGGTATAATGGGACCCATGTCTTCGAAAAGTTCCACATTTGATTCAACAGTTCACAAAATTAGATGTTTTTTGTAAACCTCGGAGAAGCCTTTGTGTTGTTTTTTGGTCGGCAGTGGTTTGTGCCTTTCAATTCTCCCATAGAAAGGGATACCTGTAGTTCTTTAGATGTTTGTTTGGGTTCTTTTGTGATCACTTGGAAGAGTAGTCCATGCTTTCTTGACGAAATTTTGGTAGGCCAGCCATTCCTGCGAATGTTCACTACCAATCCGAGTTTCCTCCTTTGTGGATAATGCCTCACATTGTGGCTTGCTGGAGTCCCAGAACCTTAGCAGTGGCTGTGTAACCCTTTCCAGACTGGTAGATTTTGATGACTTTGTTTTGCATATAACGTTGAATATCTTTAGAAAGTGATATGAGGCCATCTAGTCTTCTTCATGTTGTCCCACCAGTTCTATTTAAATGATATCTGTCAGCAGGACATTCACTGGTAAACTAGGCACAGTGCCTTATAGGTCTAGCTCAGCTGACTATAATGATACCAAATGAGCAGTTAAGTGCACTGAGGACAGGCACAAGCCACTCTGTGCACCCTTGCTCCTCATGCTTCCTCTTCCAGCATCTCCTTCCCAATTGACCTGGCCAGGTTCCTGCATTATCATATCACCAGCACCAGCTATGGTCATGTACTTGATTCAAGGTGACTGTGACTTTAATAACATGGGGACATTGCTCACAATGTATAACATGTATGTAATAAAAGCAATAACAAGTATTTATATAGTATAAAGAACATTACAAATTAACCAACCCAGTAAACAAACCCTTGTAAATGCCAACGAGCTCCACAAATCTTTATTTGCAGACATTTCTTTGAATAACTGTTGAGCATTTTGTAGTGATTGTAGGACATGTTGACAGTCATGAATAGTAAATATGTCTACCAGTACCAGCCCGATGGGCATAGCCTTGATTTCATGCCCAGTGGCCAGTAGCATGCTGCTCTAGAAATGATATAACACATTGATTATTATCTTTGTATCCCTGCTCACATTTCTGCCCTCTGATAAGAGTGAGGACATTCTCCATTTGCAGCTTTACCATTAAAGGGTTTGTCCGGGGTCCTCAGGATAGGCCATCACTAGCTGATTGGCAGGGGTCCAACATCTCACACCCTCGATGATTAGCTGGTCTACACAGCACAGCACTGGAGCTACACAGCACCGTCAACATTTTTGTCACTGCCTCCATTGACTTGAATAGTTATAGCACTGTAATGGCAATCAGCTATGGTGTAGCCGGTGCTGTGTAGCTCCGGTGCTGACTTCCATTGATGGAGCTACACAGTCCAACTGATCGGTGGGAGTGTGAGGTGTCAGACCCCCCCCCCTCCCGATCAGCTTTGTACATAAAAGTGATAGGTTTAAAGATATGCAAATTGTAACATTTCATAAATTTGAAAAAAATTAAATGATGTTGCAGACTGAAGCAAAACTGACTCCAAATATTCCCAGCAGGAATAGATATATAGTATGTTTGTTCAGCAGAGCTGTGTATCTACTCTGCATTTAGCAGTGCTGTATGTATATATACTGTGCATGCAACAGTGGTGTGTGTGTCTATTGTACATGTACCAGTGCTGTGTGTATCTATTGAGCATATAGCAGGGCTGTATATCTACTGTTCATACAACAGTGGTGTGTGTCTATTGTGCATGTAGCAGTGCTGCATATCTACTGCGCTTGTAGCAGTGCAGTGTGTATCTACTGTGCGTGTAGTAGTGCTGCATATCTACTGTGCGTGTAGCAGTGCTGTGTATCTACTGTGCGTGTAGCAGTGCTGTGTATCTACTGTGCATGTAGTAGTGCTGTGTATCTACTGTGCGTGTAGTAGTGCTGTGTATCTACTGTGCGTGTAGTAGTGCTGTGTATCTACTGTGCGTGTAGTAGTGCTGTGCGTCTACTGTGCGTGTAGCAGTGCTGTGTATCTACTGTGCGTGTAGTAGTGCTGTGTATCTACTGTGCGTGTAGTAGTGCTGTGTATCTACTGTGCGTGTAGTAGTGCTGTGCGTCTACTGTGCGTGTAGCAGTGCTGTGTATCTACTGTGCGTGTAGTAGTGCTGTGTATCTACTGTGCGTGTAGTAGTGCTGTGCATCTAATGTGTGTGTAGTAGTGCTGTGTATCTACTGTGGGTGTAGTAGTGCTGTGTATCTACTGTGCGTGTAGTAGTGCTGTGTATCTACTGTGCATTTAGCAGTCCTGTGTGTGTATCTACTGTGCATTTAGCAGTCCTGTGTGTGTATCTACTGTGCATGTTGTAGTGCTGTGTGTGTATCTATTGAGCATGTAGCAATGCTGTATATATTTCTAATGTATGTAACAGCACTGTGTATCTATTGTGTGTAGCAGTGCTGCATATCTATTGCGCTTGTAGCAGTGCTGTGTGTATCTACTGTGCGTGTAGTAGTGCTGTGTATCTACTGTGCGTGTAGTAGTGCTGTGTATCTATTGCGCTTGTAGCAGTGCTGTGTGTATCTACTGTGCGTGTAGTAGTGCTGTGTATCTACTGTGCGTATAGTAGTGCTGTGTATCTACTGTGCGTGTAGTAGTGCTGTGTATCTACTGTGCGTGTAGTAGTGCTGTGCATCTACTGTGCTTGTAGTAGTGCTGTGTATCTACTGTGCGTGTAGTAGTGCTGTGTATCTACTGTGCGTGTAGTAGTGCTGTGTATCTACTGTGCGTGTAGTAGTGATGTGTATCTACTGTGCGTGTAGTAGTGCTGTGTATCTACTGTGCGTGTAGTAGTGCTGTGTATCTACTGTGCGTGTAGTAGTGCTGTGTATCTACTGTGCGTGTAGTAGTGCTGTGTATCTACTGTGCGTGTAGTAGTGCTGTGTATCTACTGTGCGTGTAGTAGTGCTGTGTATCTACTGTGCGTGTAGTAGTGCTGTGTATCTACTGTGTGTGTAGTAGTGCTGTGTATCTACTGTGCGTGTAGTAGTGCTGTGTATCTATTGTGCATGTACATAGCAGTGCTGTGTGTCTCTACTGTGTATGTAGCATTGCTGTGTATCTACTGCACAGCAGTGCTGTGTGTATATATTGTGCATATAGCAGTGCTGTGTGAATCTATTGAGCATATAGCAGGGCTGTGTATCTACTGTGCATGTAGCAGTGCTGTGCGTATAGTGTGTGTTCTGCACAGCTGTGTGTGTATGTGTTTTCTGCAATTTTGGGTGTATATATCTACATGCAGCAGTATCGTTTGTGTTTAGTGTGACTGTGCGTCTATATGTGTGCTCCAGATGTGTGTATGTGTATTTGTATAATGTCTGGACCATGGAGAGAGTTAAAAAATGCTTAAACAGAAAACTTTAACAGAAAACATAAATAATACCACTGCTACAATCGACCACTTGGGAAGAATATGGCAACTCGTGGGGCCCGTATGGCAGCTTACAGAATCTAAAGTACTTTGCATGTCACCTTAAACTATTATTTTAGATGGATTTTGCATGAGATTGGGGGAACATGGAGGTATATAGTATAGTCCCATTAGTATAGTCCCATAGATGTCTATGGGTACCAAACAACATGCATTGCAAACAGGGTGTGAACATGAGACCTTAAATCACACTACAATTACAGTAGGTCACGTGGGTGGCATCACACCACATTTATGTCCAGCCATAGCTCAGGGATATTACATTATGGTTATAAGTAGTTACAACCCCCATCATACATATTTTGTGTTTCTTCTCATTGTCTACGGTGCTAAACCTGGTGGCAGCTTGACTGGCAGCTTCCAAATGGCTGTTGCACAATCAGCACTAAGGTTTCTTAATGAGTGACCCCGCTGACCTTGACAAATCTTTAAGATGAAAGCGTGGTATTCTTATTAAAGTAACATAATCCATGTTTGAAGGGAGGGAAGAATAATGTCCCAACTGTCTCCAGCACATGTTTTATGAGGCTCATTCGGCTACTTTATTTTCCCACCACGCTCCAGAAGCAATTAAAGGGAAATTACAATCCACTTTAAATAATGTGTAAGCTCCTGCCATCATTATTGTTTGCTTGACATGCGCTACCATTTGCAGATATTTATTGAGAAGGTCAGCCAGGTGGCTCTGGAGGATGTGGACCAGTTATGTTATCATTATGTGCAGAAAGTTTAATAGTCAGCATACATGTTAGAAGAAAATATTTGGTGTCAAAACTTAGACCTGCGCCTCTTCTGTCCAACTCAGGCCTGAAGAGTGGTACTGTTTCTGTAAAAAAAAACACTTTTTTGTAAAACTTGACTGACAACCCCTTTAAAGAAGGCATGACAACAGGATCAACCCTAATAAACCAGCCATACTATATTGTAGAGTTGATCCTACTGATTGAAAACCCTGACGTGTGAAAATCAGTTATTTCAGTAGAACCTATAGCCCTGTTCTTCCTGAATTTACATAAATACAGTAGTAGGCCCATGTAGGGAAGGGCCACACACAGACAAGGCAGTAAAAAGGGAATAGTAACATAGTAATTCTGGACTACTATACAGTGGTCCCTCAAGTTACAATATTAATTGGTTCCAGGACGACCATTGTATGTGGAAACCATTGTAAGTTGAGTAATCGGTTCCAAAGCCCCAAAAAGTCATCCAAGATAAGAGAAAATTAAGGTTTAAGAAAAATAAGCAGATAACTAAGACAGATACGTCAAGTCCTTACATATAACAGTCAGGAATAGCTGATAACTAGCAACTAATACAGATATTTTACCAGAGAAGTGACCTTGATTGGTTGGATCTGACTCTGAGACATTGTATGTTGAGTCTGGTTTCCGCTTACGATGGGTCAGAAAAGACCATTTTATGGTAAAAATATTGTATCCTGAGGCCATTGTATCTTGAGGGATCACTGTACTGTATACTAAACAGCTACTCAGAAAACGTAACAAAGCCATTGTTATCATTACTTAGATGATGACGGACCTTGCTGTTGAAGCTCCTGTTGGTGCTGTGTCAGTTTATCAAGTTGCGTGTATTCACTCTCGCTCCTAGTCTCACCCATGGAGCTGCACCCCTGTATGCCCCCTTTACTCATCTTTGTCTACCAGACTACCCGCTCCCTTCGTTCTGCCAATGTTTTACCACTAACATCCACCATTACCTGAACTTCTCAGGTAACTTCTCTCAAGCTGCACCAGCTTTCTGGAATGACCTACCTCAGACAATCAGGTTAAAACCCAACAACCAAATATTTAGGTGCTCCCTATAAACAGATCTTTTAAGGGTGACCTATCACATCCCCATATCTAATGCTTCTCCATCCCCTATCCTTCTACATTATTCCTCAGAATCAGAATCTTTCATCCAGAAGTATCCACCATACCCCATGCACTAAAAAGCACTACAGATATCGGTTAGTGACGAATCATGCAGCTTTATATGTATTTATCTATTTAGTTAAGATGGTCGGCCCATTGTGGAAAACAAGCTCTTTTTACCCTTTGGGGCCTCCTGTACTTCCCCATAGATTGTGAGCACTCATGAGCAGGCCCTCATTTTTGTATTTTGAATTATAGGTTAGTTTGTTATTTTGTAATGTCTGATTTGGTTTTTAAAGATTATTATTATTAATTAGTAGTAGTAGTAGTAGCAGTAGTAATATTATCAGAATTAGACTGTGGGTCAATTGGTTTATTATCAACTCCTGCAACTCCACTCAATATTACGTTGACACGGATTTCCAGCTGATGTCTAAAAATCATATTTAAAGGGATTGTGTCATGAAACATTTTTGACAATTGTCAAACCAGCACCTGGATCTGAATACATTTGTAACTGCATGTAATTAAAAATTTAGCATAGCCACTGAGCTATTCAATAAAATGTATCTGTATAGCGCCACCTTTGCTTCTTTTCCTTATTTTTGCCCATCTTACTGAACTGGTCGCACATGCTCAGTGTAAGCCGTCAACTGTCACCAGCCACATGTTCTGTTAGAAGCTGTAGCAGGGAAAAAGCTGCAGCAAAAAGGACACATCCCCTTCCAGGCTGAAGATAATCTAGCACAGCAATTGGAGCAATGAATGGGGATATCTCTGGATCCATGTGAGGTACAGGGCTGGTTCTAACTTTGTTAGAAAGGTATTGTCATGTACTATAGGATCTACTGTACATCAATCATGGCATTACCCCTTTAAGCCACTAGCCCATGGGTAGTCAGCTCTGTAAGTAAAGCCATTAACTATTCTTCTGAACCCTCTATGCATACTTTGTGTGGCCAGCATCCACATTTTCTGTTTAACGAGAAGGGAACAGCCGCTGCCAGACACCTCTGGCACTGGCTTATCTCCCCGAGAACAGAAGCATCCAGCAGTTGAAATCCACCCAGTTGAGGGATTGCCCTTGCACAGTTTGGCAGTATTCAATCAGTGCTGCCAATTCTTTCATAAGATGCTTGGAGGAATAACAGAGGCATGACAAAACAGTCATGAGAATAGTTTCTCCACAATCATCGCCTTTTTGGTATCAGTTAAGTAAGCCTTTCGGCCACAGTGCTGTTTTTCAGACGGACCCTTGTACATGGCTTCCCACTATGTGCTTTTATATTATTATATATTATTTTATTATTTATTTATTTTATGCACTTGTATAGCGCTACTATATTCCGCAGGGCTTTACAGACATTAGCATCAAGCTGTCCCCAATGGGGCTCACAATCTAAGCTCCCGGTCAGTATGCCCTTGGAGTGTGGGAGGAAACCAGAGTGCTCGGAGGAAACCAACGTAAACACGAGGAGAACATACAAACTCCATGCAGATGTTGTCCTTGGTCAGAATCGAACCTAGGACCCCAGTGCTAGGCACCAGTGCTAACCACTGTACCACCCATCAGGCTCTCTAAGTGCATGTTCACATGTGACAGATTTGTTGCATTACATTTCTGCAAGTGTCTCATTCCTCTGGATGGGACTTGCACAGATCTGTGCACATGTTGGATGAATTTTACTGAACAAGATAATGAGGCAAACGTTGAGCATGTGCAACATAGCGAGATCAGGCTCAGCACGGCTACGCGTCAATGTGTTTTCAATTTTCCTGCATTTAAACATATTCATTACTGGAGGGGCCCTAACGCACTGTACTTCATAAATAAGAGACAGGAGGAAGTTTGCTGTAGCACAAAGCATGTTACATACAGATCCGACTTTTAGCTGAGAATCCATTGCTCTCCTACGCTTTGTATCTGTGAACCGCTATGCAAATCTGAAACCCGGGCTGTGCATTCTTTTCTGGTCCATCTCTAAACATCTGTCAGTTTGTAGATAGCGAGACTCTCAGAGATGCTGGATATGTCGCCTCAAACTGTGGAAGAAAATGCTGCATGTGGAAAAAAAAATATCCAAATTATTTTAAGAATGCGTAATGCGTAATGATTAGTGGAGACTATGGATGTTGTAATAGGCTAAACACGAAAACGTTTGGACAGGAAATACAGAAGTCCTTCTCAAGAATTTACTATGCTTTTTCTGCTCAACAAAAATGTAATAGGAGATACTGTAAGAACATCCCCCCTAAAATCCAAAAATTACCAGGCTACATTCCTGAGTACTTGTAAGTGGTCACCAATGGTAGTGGTAGACCATGTGGCTGCTATAGATCCTTTGGAATGAGTGAATCTAGGCTGGGTTAGTCCCATCCTTTGGTAGAAGAGAGAACCTATTGGAGAGTCCCATTTTAAACACAGAGGCGGGTATTTGACCCATTTGGAATGAGAAAGGAAAAAAAATGGCCTTCCGTCCTGGAGATCAAAATCCAGCACCATAATGATGGTGGAACATGTTGATCACTGATGGTAATGGACCACTGATGGTGACAAGATGCCATAACAAGACAGATTTGCTATGTTATGGTCTGGGAAAATGGTATAAGATGGAAGTTGTTATGGCAGCCATATTGACACAGAGTTTCCCGGGGATTGTTACAAGAAGTTAGGCCAGGAGTTGGAATATGTTTGATTTCCCAATATGTTATAGAGACATGCCAAAAGATCACACTGGCAAAGTCAAAGAATATGGGGCCCTGACAATTTCCAAAGATTCACAAAATTGCAAATATCTGAAGCAACATCTAAAAGCCAGCCATATAACTAAGAATGTTGTGCAGTATGTGTACTTGCAGTAATGGAAATATTTGGGTGGTTGTTCCATAGATCAATGAAACCCCTGCATTGGTGGTGATGGAGCTCATGGGCTTTATCTACATGACCTTCTGACATGTAGCCATAATATATCAGATGTCCATTTTTGGTTATATTTCACCATTAAAGATTGTCTGGAAAACCTATCTCAAATACTCAATTAGGAAATTATAAGTTAATAGGGATCCTTTGTCTCTTGCTCTGGAGGGCCCAACGAGTCTGCACATCTTACATGGAAAGCACATTCATTTAATTGGGAACTGTGTAATGTTTCATTTCTCCTGCAGCAAAATTGAAAAACTTATCACTGAGACTTGGATCAGCAGGACAATCAGTCATCACCTTATCATTATGGACTCATTTTGACCAGAAGGGTTTTTCTAAAATGATCAACCCTTCTAAACGGGTTGTCCAACCTTCTATGTATCTATATAGTGCCACCTGTTATAAAACAACCTCTCACCCATCGAGACCTATCTAGGGAAGCATACTTACTTGCTCCTTGATAATTAGGTCAGCTTTGAGGGCACCCCACTGTCTTCACTGTGTCTCAGTAAACTTCCAGCATGGAAGGGTACATGTGCACTGCTAGAGTCAATGACTGGCTGCAGCAGTGACGATACCTCAAGCAGGATGTCACTGCTTGGTCATATACCACTTGGGGACAGGTCACTGTTGCGGACAGTCATTGCTTCCATTGGTGTATGTGACCCCGCCTATGCTCAAACTTACACATGGGGACCAAAGCCCAGGGGGCAGGTGTTGCCAACCCGATTTTTTCTTTTTTCTGGACAACTTATCCCAAAATCACGGACGGCCAACATTTTTTACGGACAAATTGGAAAACCATAATAAAAGGATAAATATTGTAAGTAATACAGCTCTATAGCTCAATATACTGATCAGAACTCATTACCACCATTTACTGTGAGCTGTAAAATGATGATAATTACCACCAAAATAATCTAGTAAGGTACCACCAGCCTCAAAAAAATCACGGACACCTCTATTTTTTTTCACGGACAGAGGAAAAAAGTTACCTATTTTTACGGACTGTCCAGAAATTTCTGGACGGTTGGCAACCCTGCCAGGGGAATAGCGGTAAACCCAACAGCTGAGCATTGTGGAGCAGGTAGGTATGCTTCCTTCAACTGGTCCTTCTGGGTGGTGGGGTGTATTATAAAAAAAAACTATATGAAGTTGGACAACCCCTACAAATCTATCCTAAGAATTAGAAAAAATAGATGAAATCTTGGCTACAAATTTTCTTCTTCTCACTTTGAAATGGAGCATCTTGCTAGCACAGTTAATGTCTTGCATAGTTTACAAAGTTGTCATCACTCGCGGCTGAAGTGCCCCCCGTCCTCACACGCGAAGCTAGATCACAGTGTCAGTCTAGACATCCCTTTGAGTGATCTAACCACTCCATCCTGTAAAATACACGTGATGATAATGAATTTGCCAAGGTGTAAGATGATGGCCGCAGTGTGATGGCCTTTTAAGTGTGTTGGTGAGTTGAAAGTCTTTATCATAGTCTGATGAGGTGTTGAAGGACTGTATATGAAATCACTGAGCATCGTAGAGGTATCGGAGGAGGGGGGGCTGTTTATGTTACAGGACAGAATACAATTATTTAAGTCTAATCTGCTCCAGATTTACCAGATAATTAATTTCTCCTCTTAGTATACGGCAGGGTGCAGCTGCTTTTAATTCTTGGTGAAGAAATCATTCGGGATGAGGCAAGCTTCTTTGGCATAGGTCTGAAAGAAATGCATAGAACCCTTCAGCCAGTTCCAGCTGCTTCAGCTAGCTACTTATACCATTATACTGGTAGTTGCTTTACTTTGTTCATTAGGTTCAGATGTAGCAGGACTGAGTTTGTCATGTTGACACAGTTTGGAGAAGATTTATCAAAACTGGTACAAAGGAAATCTGGCTTATTTACCAATAGCAACCAGATTCCACCTTTCATTTTTCTGAGCTCCACTGGAAATTGAAAGGTTGGATCAGATAGCTTGCTATTGGCAACTAAGCTGGTTTTCCTTCACATCACTTTTGATAAATCTCCCCCTCTGTGTGCTACCAACCCACAGGCACATACATTTTCCCTACTTGACTTTGCCCTACAAGTTCACCTGTATCTGTGCACATAGTCATGGTTGACCAGGGTCTGGGTGCAATTGCGATCTCCACATTCCCTATAGTTGCATTGCTCACCGTTGTCCTTAGATAGATGGGGGTGAAAACTTGGTCAGGACTCTACCTTCTAAAGGAACAAGTTTTAGCAAATGAGGCAGTGGGAAAATAGCCCAAGGGTCATTGAAAGGGGTTTAGGCAGAAACCCTTCTGTCCTGTGTGGGGGGCCTGGTTTGATCCTTGCTATGGGGCCCTTACTTCTCTATGTACGCCACTGGATATAGATAATATGTAAATAATACAAAATAATCTGAAAAAAAAAACAAAACATGTTATTGCATTTTGGTCCATGGAGCCAGCAGGTAGACAGCTCTGCCTTCCGTAATTCTTTGCTCCAGGTTATAAGTATGATGAGAGGTGTAAGTGTTGGTGTTATTATTTTTTTGAGCTAACATGAGCTCATTACAGAAATGTTTTTTTGGCAGGCTTATTTTTAGTCTAGCAAAAAACTGCACCTCATAATCATGTTCACACCTCATAATGTACTATGTTCTTGCAGGTGGTTGTCAGTGATCTCACAGCTTCAGAGACTTTCATGTTCAAAGGCGAAGGTTGACCCCCATGAGAGACTCTTAATTTTCCGTCTAATGCTTTGAGTGTCTTATCTGTACTTTGCAAATGAGACACCTGAAACACGTCTCAAAGAAGAGAGTTTTAAAAGGGTCTAAGCAAAGGGCAGGTGTTGTGAAAGGAGGAACGTGAACCAGATGGCTGGGAAGAGGCTCATTTTCTTCAGTAGTTTTCTCATGACTATGTACCGTAGAAGCAGGGATATTTTGTGAGAACAGTACATCCATCAAAGGCTACAGGGGTATCAGAAAATTACTGCCAGTGTCATTTTATGTGATTATCTATCTATCTACCTATCTGTAGGTCTATATCTATCTGCCTATCTATCTATCTATTTATCTATCTATCTATCATAACCACGATCAACCATATATAGGCATCATCCATTTATCTATCCATACATACATCTATTTGCCATAACCATACTCTGTCTATCTATCTATCTATCTATCTATCTATCTATCTATCTACCTATCGATCTCCACAGAAGAAAACAGCAGTACTTGTTGAGTTGTGTGTGTAATGGGTAGAATCCTTCCAAGGTCGTGGGTTATGGGCCAATGGATATAAAATTGAAGAATTAAAGGGTTTGTCCCATCATGGACAATGGGGCATATCGCTAGGATATGCGCCCATGTTCTTATAGGTGGGACCAGTGGTGGGACCCGCACCTATATCGAGAACGGAGCCTCAAAGTGAAGGAGGGCGCACTGCACATGCGTAGCTGCCCTCCATTCATTTCTATGGGGCCTGCAAAAATAGCAGAGCGCTGGCTCGGCTATTTCCGTCCACTCATAGAAATGAATGGGAGCGGTGGCTGCGCATGCGCAGTACGCTCCCATTCATTTCTATGGGAGCAGCGAGGAGCTGTGCCTGGTGGTGGCCGCTACCTTCTTTATATAGGTGCGGGTCCCAGCGGTAGACCTATGAGACAATGGGGGCATATCCTAGAGATATGCCCCCATTGTCTAAGATGGGAATACCCCTTTAAGCAACACTCCAAAGTAAGGTGAAAGTGAAGTGAAGGTGGACCTACTTAATGCACCCCCAAATACAATATTTCAGCCCAACAAAATGAGGTCTTTCTCAAGCTTGAGAAAGGCCTCATTTTTGGGGATGAAACATTGCATTTGGGGGGGAATTAAGTAGGGCCACCACCCTTTACCTTACTTTGGAATGCTGCTTCATTCTTCAACTTTTTCTTTCTATCTAATCTTTCTATTTTTCTATGTACTTTATCTATCATCCATTCTGCCATCTTTTACAAGTCATTGTAGGTCAAATATAAAATAGCACGCCAAGTTTTTTCATTGAGAGGGGACATATTTGTTTAATTCTTTTTTTTAACTGATAAATTTAGAGCTATATTTCTGTCTTCCGGCCCCACCACCTCCACCTCATGTATTGTGGCTGAAACCCTTCTATAAACATCTCCACTCTGGATGAAGAAGTAAAATGGTTTGCAGGACTGGACAGTTTTATCTGTGTGTCAAATAAAAAAAATCCTTATAAATCCGATACAGATTGTTAACTCTGGAAATGTACACCAACGAAAACAGGCGCAGAGGAGAAGGCACATGTGCAAATCAAAACATTTAACTCCAAACATCGAAATCTATTCAACAACATCAGGGACTTCAAGAGCAGTGCACATTCCAACAGAAAGTTCTGTGAGGATAAAGAACATTTCACAGTTTCTGATCATTCCATCATTGTGCACAGTAAGGTTCATCTTTTAAAGGGGTTCTCTTGAAATGATTTAAAATGGCCACAACCAACCTGTCCTAAAATGGGAGCTGCACTGGTTGCCTCCGCGTAAAGAGCTGTCTAGGGAGTAGGCCTCGCTGTAAACTCCACTACTCTACAATAGATGGCAATAGATCCTGCCTACAATATGCCATCATGGCTGAGCAGCCTGACGTGCTCCACTGCCCTTTTCTTTTTCAGCCAATTCTGTTGTAGGTTTGCATGTATGCTTGGGATCACTGTCCTGTTGCATAATCCAGTTTTGGCCAAGCTTTAGCTGTTGGATAAATGGTCTCATCTTTGAATACTTTGGTATATGGAAGAGTTTGGGTTAATTCAATGACTGCAGGGTGCCCCGTTCTTGTGGCTGCAAAACAAGCCGAAACCATCACCCCTCCACCACCGTGCTTGACAGTTGTTCTGAGGTATTTGTATTGATATGCTGTTTAGTTTTTGTCCAGTGCTGCCGTGCATTTTGGCCAAACATCTCCAAGTTGGTCTTGCCTGTCCAAAGAGCATTGGAGCAGATTAACTAATTATGTCATACTTTGCACTAAGAATGGAAATCACAGTCTTTTCTATTCAAGTGCATAGATCATAAATCCTGCACCAGACTAACTTTAGAATTCTGTGTCAAAGTTTGTCTATGCGCCAGAATTTTTTCTGTGCACCAAAAACAGAAAAAAAAACTTTGGGCAAAATGCACCGAAATACTGTCTCACTTTCAATAGAAAATCTGCCTCATTGTACCAGAAGTCTTGTGATTTATTGAGAGGCAACTTAAGGAGTGCTGCCATGTTCTTTTTAGAAAGAAGAGGCTTTCTCCTGACAACCCTTCTAAACAAGCCATACTTGTTCAGTCTTTTCCTAATTGTACTGTCATCAACTTGAACATTTAACATGTTAGTGGAGGCCTGTAGAGTCTTAGATGTGGCTCTTCTTCTTTCTAATTTCTCTATGCATTGCATAGTCTAAACTTGATGTGAATTTGCTGGGACATCCACTCCTGGGAAGACTGTCAACTGTCTGGGATTTTTTCCAGTTGTAAATAATCTTTCTCACTGTAGAATGATGGACTTGAAATTGTTTGGAAATGGCCTTATAACCCTTCCCAGATTGATGGGTAGTAACAATTGTTTCTCCAAGATGTCTTCCTTGACATTAACACGTCTGAATGCTCCACACCAGCAAGATGCCACAACTTCTGCTTTTATGTAGGTGGTAACACTAGTTTCTTATCAATTAATCTATGAGTTTATGAGCCACAGTACCCCGAATGGCCACTATACAGTGAACAAAGCCTTCCGTTTCTGGCTCCATCCACTGTATAGTTTCCACCACCTATGACAGCTGATCTGTTAGTGTTCAGGGTGTTGGACGGCCACAGATCAAATATAGATAACCTGCAAAAACTTTTTTGCAGTATGCATTCGGAGGTGTGGCTGTCTCCATTTTTGTCGAGCAACCCTAACAAACCCATCTTTCCCGCAGGCTAATTTTAATTAGTGCAGTATCTAGCTGTAGCCTGCACTCCTTGAATTGATTTGAGGCCTGTTGGCACAGAGACTGGTATCATATAGAGTAGGTTGCCATCCAGAAAGTGGTCACCTTGCTGTGGTGGATGGGCACAAATGATTTGTAAGTAATACGGAAGTACCAGAAACACCCTTTAAAGGATTAACATAATAATGCCCTGTATTTAGTACATTCATCTGTAAATGATCCCTTTCTACCAGGGCGGCCTATAGATAAATCCAACCCTGCACATTGACCATTAGACACAATGGGGCTGGGTATTTTAAAGCAAGCTGATTGACATTCTGATTAATATGGAAAGTGTCCAATAAAAAAAATAACAATGCTAACACATTTTACAATAAGAAGTATAATAAAGTCAAAATAAAGCGCCATCAACTGTACATATTGCTTTAACAATGTCTAAATTCCAGATGAAATTGTTTAAGTCTGCCTTTCCCATCAGCCATTGCATTTTATTACATTTTATATAAAAAAAAATATATATAGGCAATTAAAATACTTCTCAGCAGAGAAGTTCAGCCCAGCACCTGCACTTGCACATCTGACACAATGATCTGCCCGGTTATCTGTGTTGCACCTCCATAGGCTGCCATGATGGCTGTTACCTGTTACATACAGATAATCCATAGAACAGAAAGAGATGTGATTTGCAGCTGTTTTACACATGCTGCCACTTCATCTGTTTATCATGTTACTTGTTTGGTGGATTTGGCAGAACACCATAGTGTGAAAGACTGTGCCGCTGAAGTATGTTAAGTATTCCGCACGTTGACTTGGCACAAGTAACTAGTTAACTCTGTTTTGTTTCCTGTAATCTCTTGGTTATTGACACCAGTAAAACATGTTCAATGTGCCTGCAGCTATTGGATGCATGTGTCAGAAAGCCTGACTTGGAGTTTAGGTTTGCCCCTGTTTGCACTCACAAAGTTTCTTTTTCCTATCTGTTACTCCATGCTGCTATTCACCAGTGGTGATAGATTCTGAGCCACATTAAAAATGTGATCTGGAATTGTCCAAGTTTGTTGGTTGCAATAAACATGAAAGGGGTTGTCCACTTTCACTGAGAAAACGTGGTCTAAAATGGCAGAGAAACCCCATATGCTGTTGCGCGTATCAAACGGGGGAGCAATTCCTGCACATGTGATCCATTGCTAACAGTAATCCCCAGCAGAAATGCATACAATGGAGGATGCCTGCAGCGGACCACATGTACCACAAAAACATCCTTCACAAGATAACCAATTGTGCGGATGTGGCGAACTATATAATCCAACAATTCACGGAAAAAGGGGTTGTCCACTTTGGACAATTCCTGCCTCTTTGCGGATAATGGGTGGAGCCACCTTGTCCTGTTCTCCCTTGAGTTATTTTGTGTAACCACTAAAGTTATTTCTTTTAGGAGATAAGCCTCTGTGGTTGTAAAAGGGTGGAACATTTTTTCCCTCTGCCTATATATATGCCATGCATACTGAATTATACTGAATCATGCTATTCACTACCTGTATACAGATGAAATCATTGAATGTATTCTTGCAATGGTAATTGTTGCCACTAGATACCACTGTAGTATCTTACACCATAAAAAAAGATCTGCATGGTGGGAAGTGAGTCAGTGTGTGGCTGAGACCACATGGAGTGCTTAGGGAGTCTGCATAGCTAAGACAGCAGGCTGTAGATCCCAGGGAGTCATCTTAATCAAAGTAAGTCAGAGCCTAAGTGTGCAGTAAGTGCATGGTATTCTGTGAGATCTTCTGTGAGACTTTGAGGAGATGTGGCCCACAGCCACCAATGAGAACCATATTTGTGACTGGAAAATGAAAGATGCTGAATCAGGTCTGAGAGTGTGACCAGAAACAAGCACTGTGGAGATTAGCTCTGCAAGAGTTAATGTCCCCAGGGCTGAAAACCCTGCACTTGACAAAGTAACTTCCATCCTTCCTCTTCTGGATTTAAACAAAGATGTTTTCCATAGAGATATTGAGAGTTTCTCCAACCCATTCACCAGTAATGTTAAAAAGGAACCTGTCATCATAAAATACAGTACAATATCAATAGGTAATCATTTATAAAGCAGGAGGAGCTGAGCAGAAGAAAACTGCAAAAAAATGCTAGATACAGTCATATTAAGGTCAGATATAGTGATAACGCTCATGTACACATATGGCAGCTTATTCAGAAAAGTTGTCTGAAATTACAGGTACAAATCAAATTACAAGTAATGTCCTGATAAAGTTCTGCTTTCTAAGCTGTTGGAGTCACATAACTGTTAAAGGCCTACTTTGTTTAGTTTGCTCAAGAACTTAAGAGTACTGAGTCTGTCAATCCCAAATACGCCTATCCAATACATAGACCCTTGTCGTGTGCTTGCTGTGGAGCTATAGCTCCAGATACCTGGTGCACCCAGTTCCTGCTAGGGAATCTGTGTTTACAGAGGGAGGTCCCCTCCATGACCTACATAGACACTTAGGTGGTGATAGATGAGTTGTCTAGAACCAGAGAGATTCTGGAGGGACTTCCTACAGTTGTCAACGTCCCGAGCCAGATTCAAGCTTCATTGCAAATCAGAAACATTGGGCTGTGTTTTTGATTAAAATACTAAGAACCTCAGGACAACAAGGTGTATATCATGTATTTCGAAGGTCTATCATTCCATTATATGTCCACTGAGCAGGAAGTGATGTCATTTGATTGACCAATACAAAGAGAAGTTCATTATTTGGAACAAAAGGGGGGAACACATCACAGCAATAATTTTACATGGCATGTTTTATCTGTTACATAAGTGTCATATTGCTTTGTCAGTGAACTAAGACTCTAAAGGGGTCCTCTGGGCTACAGATATGGATGACTTCTCCTTTGGTCCACATCCCCACCAGTTACCTGTTTTGAGATGCCATACTATACTGTATTAGGAACTGGATGAAGGCAGTTCCATACACTGTGTAGTGGCCATGCGGGGGTACAGCAGCTCCGTACCCATTCAAGTGAATGGGTGAGTTTCATTACACTGTCAGCAGAAACTACACAGTGTAGAGAGCCTCCTGCTTCAATCCATGCACTGTTTGTGTCTGGCTTATGACAGCCTGAAACTTCTAATTTTGGGGGTGACAATAGGTCATCAATATCTGTAGCCCGGAAAACCTCTTTAACTTCTACATTAGGTGGTAGCTGCACTTCTAAAATGTCTTAGGCCAGACTGGTTTCTAGTACAATTTTGGATAATTGTATTTACTGTGCTATTGAGGTGTATTTAATAACAATTTTTCGATTTTCATGAGTTGTTTCAGTTCCTTTAAAAGAATGCATGTTTTAATTAACTTTTCATTTCAAAAAGTCTAACATTCCTTTTTTATCTACTTTAGGTATATTGGAGATAACATCTGTGGATGTTGGGGGGATTGTGGCCATCAGAGCAATCCACAGCAATTATTATTTAGCCATGAATAAAAAAGGCAAAGTCTATGGCTCTGTAAGTAACTAACTCTTATTTTGTATTTTAGTCTTCTTTAAAATATGCTTTTGTTTTTCTATTATGTATATTCCATGGCATGAGTTCATTGACCTTGATTTCTACACTTATAAAATTTACAATTTTGTGTTCTTTGACATCTTCACAGACTAGAGGTCATTTCATGAGCAGCTAGTTTACATAAAGATATTCTTACATTGACCGTGATGTGAAACAAATATAGACAAAACACTATTGGACTTTAAGCAGTTAGACCACTCAGGAGAAAGATCTTAGTGGTGGTCAAAAAGCAACCCAAAATGTTAGGTGGCATTAGAAGGAGCTCTGCTTGAAGACTAGGATGTGTCCAGCTCTCGTGGACAAAACATAAAAAACCTCATGCTTTAATATACTGAGCATGTGTGTTTATGTCTAAGTAGGTTTAGGAAAGGTGTTGGGAGCAATCTTACAATAGATAGATAGGCAATGGAAGGTCAGTCTTACGATAAAGAGGACATCCATTCCAAAACTTAAATGCCCTGTATTCCTACATTGCTTCAAATATGAAAAATGAAGATTTGCAAATAATTTTGAGAATCTCCTAAGGTTTTTGTATACCCTATACTCCTATAACTCCTATGCAGACCTATGCATCTCCATGAAAACAGATGTACCCTAATCCTGCACTAAACTTCCCCTCCATCTGCTCCATACTTGTTCCTAAGTGTAGGTACGTTAGCAAGAAGTAGGGGAAAGGTGGAAAGAGTATAAATGCAAGATTCGACTTCAGTGGTTTAGTTGTCTGTAAGCATGGAGAAACTCATATCAGCTGTAGTCACAAAACAGTAGAACATTTTTAGTGTTTTTTTATTATTTGCAAAGTTGCCTCATTTTTTATTTTAGATGCATACATTTTAGATGGACTTTACACAGTGGTAGCCTACCATTAAAATGAACAAGTCACTGTGCTCAGCTAAACAATGAAGGGACTCTCACACTCGGTCAGATAACTTGGTCTGAAATACTTGATGGACATGTCTTTATTTCTAACCTACATAAGCTAATTCTGTTCTGTCTACAATGAAAGTTGTCATTTCCATGGTAATAAACATTTTATAGATTTATATCAACTTTTTTTAAAATGTTATATTCATATTTATTGATCATGTTTTTTGTATATTAACAGAAAGAATTTAATATAGACTGTAAACTAAGAGAGAGGATAGAGGAGAATGGCTACAATACGTATGCATCTCTTACTTGGAAAAATAACGAGAGACAAATGTTTGTGGCACTAAATGGGAAAGGAACCCCAAAGAGAGGACCAAAAACGAGGAGGAAAAACATGAACGCCCACTTTCTCCCCATGCCTTATTAACATTACATGAAGGATTTTATGTATTTTTGGACTATGGTCTTGTGAAGAACATTTGTAAAAGAAAGATGTTTCTGGTGGACCATGAGTGTGTCAGGAGGACATTGGAGGACATTTTGTTAGTACTGCGTCATAGATGTGACTACAGTTGGAATGATAAAAAAGCTAAATCTCCAGCTTGAAGAATATGTTCATACGATACATGGATATGAGACAGATGATCTTCTGGGAATGTTATTTATGGGATACTAACTCAAATCCAAGATCATTAATGCATCTTCAGGTCCAATGAGACGTCAGCCACATAAGCAATTACCAGAAGCACTTGGGTCAACACTACAGAAATAATGGATATTTCTGATGAGACATCCAAAAGAATGTATAGGATCAAGATGCATAAACATGATTAAACTGTTCTAAACAAAAAATGACTATTGTGTTATGCCTGTGTACTCTACCATCCCCTATCCCTTCTCTGTTTCTTTGTAAGTTATTTATTTAATAGAATGTTTACTATGTCTCTTCAGTGTTTGAGTCGTGTGTCTACAATTTTGCATCTGTTTTAATCTCATTATCAAAAAAGAGATTGTGTCCCAAAGTATGGCCTTGTTGCCCATCGCAACCAATCACAAAGCAGCTTTCATTTTTCAGGAGAAGTTTTAGAGATGAAAGCTGAGCTCTGATTGGCTGTATTGGGAAACAAGGACAGTTTTGTTAAATGAGGCCTTGTGTTTTATCTGCTTAAACGTCATCATTTGTGACAATGTTCTAGTAATGAAAGATGTGGAGACATTTATGTGTAAAAAAAATAGAAAACACTATTTATGAGGTGATCATATAGGTGTTAAGTTAAAAGGCAGGTTACCTTGGCGGATAGGCCTGAAAATCGAGGCACCGATGTTTTTGAAATGAAAAATGTGAGCGTTTAGTAAGTCTCTTGACATCTAATGCCAGTCTATACTCGTATTAGTACATTAACAACTGTCATTTACAATGAGTTATTATATAGTTTTCTCTACCATGGTCATTTTGTAGTTATGGCTTGTAAGAACCTAAAAGAAGGGACTCGCTGGGCCATATTAATTAAGCGGCATTACAGCTGATGTTATCAAGATAAGAGAAGAACTTATTTTATTGCATTGAGATTGGCTCGTGATGTAAATACATCGTCAATGTAACATCTAATCTGCTCTGCCCCATTTCAGTGCTGTGCATGGCTTCTACAAAAAGAGATGATAATAACCTGTTACATCTAACTTTACTGTGGGTGGAAAACATCAGGGCCGTAGCTAGGGGGGACTGGCAGGTCCTGTTCCCTGGATGTTGGGTGCTAGAGGGGCAGGAGGCATCAACATGTCACTCTGCCTTGGCCAGGCTAGTTAGCTACAGGACTAGGGTAAAGATCTGAAACTTTACCCCGGGAGAAGGAAAGCCTAGCTACAACTCTGGGTCATTTAATATTATCTTGTGGCAGAAATTATATCGGTTTCATATTTACCGCTTTTATAATAGTACAGTATGTACCTCTTTTAGATAATATAAGCCAATGGTCTCAGTTGTAGAGCTAGGATACGTATATAAAGCCTGTTTTATGAGCACTCAATCGTAATCCTACATCAAAATCAAAAATTCTCTGTGTCAGAATAGAGCTGAAGAACTTCATATACATATACGGTTATAAATATTTAGTGCAATTTTGCCCAAAAAGTGCTCATGACGAAGATGTACATTATTTAAATGCAGGCCTGTTATTAAGCTTTGGATACATATAGATCTGTTGTCATTTTTTTTTTTAAATTACAGAGAAAAATAACAGATAAAATCAATAAAATAAATACAATAAAATACAATTACAATTTCAAACATTTTCAGCTGTAATTGAATCTATCCATCCAACAGATTTTCTATGATCCAATAAAAAATGGCCAACAATTCTGATAAAACATTAAAACAATATTTATGGACCTTTGATTTTAATAATTCTTACCTTTTCAAAAGAAAATCGACGTATCTGAACTCTCACAACTTGTTATACAAAATATTCATGAGATCATGCTGAAGAAGACTCATTTTTAGACATAAATAGCCAGCCCACCAATTCTAATACAAAACTAGTCTATTCTTCCATAACCAATCCAGATTTTCATTAGATAGTATTATTTTAGTGCTCTACACTTTTAAAAATTAGCATAAATAAGGCTAGGTTTACACCACATTTGGAGAGTGCACTCAACAAGACTGTTTGAAGTAACATACAATATTCCCCATATAGGCTAGACTTGCCAGGGAATACAGACATCATACTGGGGTCCCCCACCTAGGATCCCTTCTATGAACAAGGATGGAGAGCCACTTTTTAAAAGCAAATTCTGCTCAGGTAGACCCTTCATGTCCATTCATTACATGGGAGGCCATATATGTGTATGGCCTGGATGCAATGCTACATTTGGCCTACAGGTTAAATGGGTGGGCAGACAGACCTTCCCTAGTGAGAACAGTTGCTCTCTCCAGATTAGAGAAACTGGAACTGTAGCAATAACTTGATTCCTTTACCAGTTCCTTTTAAAGAGGTTATCTTCATGAGTCATAGGTATGCTTGCCAACATAAGTCATCCTAAACATATGAAGAGCTAATGAAAGTCTAAGGGTATGTTGGTGTATACAGAACATTGGGAGAATTGGAGTGTTAGGCAAGTTTCACACTAGCGTTACAACCATCCGGCAGGCTGTTCTGGCAGAGGAACAGCCTGCCAGAGTTTATCATATCCAACATAGCTGGATACTGTCTTCCCTCGTCCTAGCCCATTGACTATAATGGACCCCTGCAGAGATTCGGCCTGTTTTCAACATGAGTGCTAGGATTCGGCAGGACAAAAAACTGTTTTGTCCCAGAACTCGTGTGGGAAACAAGTCAGGTCCTCGCTGGATCCGATTATAGTCAATAGGGCCTGGCGGTGCTCCAGACATTTCTGGCTATGTCAGATAGGTTAAAATAGCCTTAACTTCAAATGTGCTATGGACCTAGCCTATGCATTTATCTGAACCTTTCTTTTAGAACATCTCCTATACAGACAGCAGGCATGACATCATTACACAACACTACGTACCATGTGTTTTTCCCAGTGTCCTTCTAAGATTAATGTAGTCTAATAATATTATTTTGCTAAAACACTTTACCTGGTAATATGAGATTATATTGATGCTGCAGTTTTATCTTCAAATTTCTTGTAAAAAAAAAAATGTTTTATTTTTATTCTTTGGAAACTGTATTTTGGTACAAATGAGATACTTACTAATGTGTCTTTTTACTAAGAATTTAACCACTAGAAATACTGGTCGTTTTGTGGTTTTATAAGTTATTTGAGTCAATGCTTTTTACCAGCACTTCCAATGTAAAATCTTTTATTTAAATACTAGCTGTTTTAAAGGAGCTTTCCCATAAATTGCAAGATGGTTAGATTGTGCGGTCTTCCTCAATAAAGCTGATAACATAACATGCTGGAGAGATCTGTGTCACATTACTCAAGCATGCAATGTCATCCTTTTATGATTGTTGTGTGCATTGTACATACATTTTATTTGAATGTTGGTGTAATTATTATACACATGCTTCAGTTCAAGGGGTTGTCCCACAGAAAATTTTCGACATTTTCAAAACAGCACCTGGATTTGAATACTTTTGTAATTGCATATGATTAAAAATTGAGCATAGCCATTGAGTTATTCACAGAAATCTATCAGTATAGCGCCACCTGCTGTTTGTTCTTTTTCTAACTTCTTTGTCCACCTCACTGAGGTGGATGCACATGCTCAGGACATGCCCACTGAGCTGTCAACTTGAAATAAATCTAGGAGAGCAAATGAAGCAGACTGGGGAGATCTCTGGATCCATGTGAGGTACAGGGCTGGTTCTAGCTTTGTTAGAAAGAGGTTGTCATGTATTATATGATGTCTGATTTTCATTTTTTACATTAATCATGGGATAACCCCTTTATAAGAAATACTCTCATGCTTTTATCAGTATTTTACAGCAACCATGCAAAGTAGTGTAATCTGCTACAAAACACATGCTGTTTTTTCTACCACTGACTCCAAATTCACTTGAAAAGTGACATGTCACTTCTTTCAAGTAGATTTCAAGTGTGTTTCCCATTGAAGCCAAAGAGGAATGGCTAAAACAATTAGCATTTTTTTCACAGTTTTGGTGCCATTTCCACTGCCAAAAATTAGCAGTTAACAAAGGGAGATCACCCAACTGATCTGTCATTGTTTTTGTCAGGTGAATTTCGTCCATATGAACCTAGTCTTTCTCTTCCAACAGGAATGCTGTAAAGTAGATTGGTCCCTCAAGTTACGATATTAATTGGTTCCAGGACGACCATTGTATGTTGAAACCGTTGTAAGTTGAGTAATCGATTCCAAAGCCTCAAAATGTCATCCAAGATAACAGAAAATTAAGATTTAAGAAAAATAAGCAGATAACTAAGACAGATAAAACAAGTTCTTACATATAAGGGCCCTTTCACACGACCGTGGAGCACAGTCCGGGACGGTCCATGAAAACCTGGACCGTGCTCCTTCTGAGGGCAGGAGCGCGCGGCGTCATTGGTTGCTATGACCCCGTGCGCTTCCTGAGGCTGCTGCTGTACAGTGATACACTAGATACGCTCGTATAGAGTGTATCACTGTACAGCGGTGGCCTTAGGTAGCGCACGGCGTCATAGCAACCAATGACGCCGTGCGCTCCTGCCCTCAGAAGGAGCACGGTCCGGGGCGGTCCGTGAAAACCCATACCATGCTCCTTCTCATGTGAAAGGGCCCTAACAGTTATGAATAGCTGATAACTAGCAACTAATACAGCTATTTTGCCAGAGAGGTGACTTTGATTGGTTGGATCTCAGTCTGAGACATTGTATGTTGAGTCTGGTTTCAACTTACGATGGGTCAGAAAAGACCAATGTATGTTGAAAATATTGTATCTGGAGACCATTGTATCTTGAGGGATCACTGTACTAATCAACTCCACTCCAAATACTTGCATCTTTACTAGGTGACACGACTATTGCTAGCAATCCCCTTGCAAATTAGCCAGGTTTTAGCAGTTCATGCTGAGGAGAGAAAATGCACCGTATGTTTTTTAACTTTTAGATTAGGGTATTTCCCATCTGCTGTTTATTTTCTTTGCTGATGGCTTCCTGAGAGGTTTAGGAAGAGCTAGGATCAGAGTCTATAGCTTTGCATCAATTTAAGGCTCCATGCACATGGCCATATCCGTATTGTATGCAAAGCTTAGGTAGTCTGAAATCATTCTGCTTCATCACTCTTACAATCCTATTTCTGCCACTTAGGAACACTATATAGTCTTAGGGGGTCATTTATTATCCAGTAATCCGCCTATATTAGGTGTATTTCTGGTGCAGATTGCAGCACAGTGGTTAGTTGCGCCACAATCTGCAACCTTTCCCTGCTCATGCCAGGTCTAAAAAATTGTTGTGGACAGGGAAGGGGATGACCCGGTAGGCATGTCTCATTTATCATTTTCTATGCCTCTTTTAGGCATAGAAAATGGTCTAAATGTAAGACAGCAAGGAAGCTGGCTTACATTTAGACTGGCGCTGGATGCACCGAAGTTATGGATAGGCCTGCGTCTTTTCATAACTTCGGCGGATCCACCACCATAGGGGTTATAGACACCGGTCATAATAAATGACCCCCTTAATGTCCAATTTACCACCTGGAGTTCAAGGATGAGACTGCTTTCATATTCATTGAATTAGCAAATTCATCTTAAAGGAGTTGTCCTATCTCGGACATTTATGGTATATCAATAGGATATGCCATAAATGCCTGAAAGATGCAAGTCCCACCTCCTATCTCCAGAACAGGACCCTCAAATAGCTGAGCAGCTATTTTCGGAGGTCCCATAGTAGTGAATGGAGAGCAAACCACACAAGCATGGACACCCTATCTCCCATTCATCAATATGAGACTTGCCAAAATAGCCAAGCCAATATTTTTGGAAGTCCCGTAGTGGTGAATGGTCAGGAATGTGTAGCCTACTCTCCATTCAGTTTGAAGACAGGAGCAGATCTCAGAGTTCGGACACACCCTATCAGACATGTATAGCATGTCCCACTGATATGCCATACATGTTCCAGATGGAAATATCCCTGTAACTTTGAGCCATGGACAGTAATTGTCTCTAGCACCCCTAAAGAGTAGACTTGCAGTTTGTTATCTAGATGGAGGTCACTAACAACATAGACAAGAAACTGGAACATAGTACTTGAGGGTGGGGCAAGAAGAAGGAAATAAAACCAAAGATCAAAAATAGGGGCCTCTAGTCAAAGATAGAAGATGGGGTGAAGGACAATATTATGAGTATTTCATTTGTCAACAGACACTACAATACTGGAGATCTGTAACAGCTAAATAATCTGCACTCACCCAGCATGCAAATCCTGCTACAGTGTCTTTGCATTATGTGTCAGCGGAGTCCAGAAGAGAGAGGTGAAACCAAAGATCAGGAGACAGCTGGGAAAGGTTTCTGAGACTGCACGGTGAAAGGTCCTATATTGCTGAAGACTGAGACCTGAGTTATCTACACATCTAGGTAGAGAAAGCTTGCCATCAAGTGTGTCCTTCTCAATTCAGAGAGAAAGAAGTGTGCAAAGTGTGAGAACTGGTCAGAAGGTTGCAAGCTAAAGTCATAATACAAAGCTAAATGACAACCTGTGTACCAGCCCCATAACAGAGGGGTGCATTGCAAGAAGGGGAGCAGCATGATATCAGAATAAGCACAGAACCCAGAGTGAAAGTCATTCAATTAAAAGGGCACCTGGTGTAAGGACTGTTGAATATTTACGGGTGTGAATTGCGGTGGTTGTCTATGACACATAAATTCAAGTTGTGTGCTGGTTGCACCTGTTTTTTTGTTTTATCATAATGGTATTCAGTAAAGAATTGCAAATTACATCACCTGTCTTAGTATCATTGTTGGCTTTCACCTGCAACGTTACACTTGGCACTGTTCTTCCTCGAACCTGATAATACCAGTGATTCCCATGGGGGTACTGCCTAATCACTTGCCAAAAGTTAATGGGTCTAACTTACTATAAGAAGATTAGAGAGAGAGAGAATAGTAAGGGTAGCTTGATTATGCAGTGTGGCCCCACTTCTGAAGGTGGAGCTTGCTTTAAGCACATTAGAAGGGGAACAGACTGCAGGACAGGGACAAACATCTGAACAGATTTTCTGTGTCCTGGAAAATATGTATAGTATTACATCTTCTGAAGCTATGGTGGGGAAAAGTTCTTTGGCCGGCCCCAGAGAAACAATGAAGCATTGTTCCAGTTTACAAACAGCTTGCAGGAATTGTTGACCACACTACAAAGAAAGGAAGAGCCAGGAGACATCATTAGTGAAATGAATTAATTTTGGGAGTCAGAAGCCAGTTGTTTTCAGAGGACCCTGCATGAATGGCTTAAACTGGAGCCTAAACTAAAATTACAGCAGGTGCTGAAGGAGGCCATCATTTTAGACAAAGAGGAACAAGTTGAGACAATCCTGGTGGTTCAGTAAGCAGAGGCGGTGCCCAACAGAGAGGAGGGCATGAAAGTCCAATTGACATCCTTAGAAGAGATTATAAAGGAGCGAAAGTAAGCTCTAACACTCAGAGAAGAAGGAGAGAAGAACATTACTCTATGGAAAGACAGTCTGTAAGAAGGAGTCAACCAAGATGAAGATGCCGGAATGAGACTGCGTGGGACATTTTGCTCAAGACCACCCTCGCCACCATCCGGCTTACCCAGTACAGCTTGTGGTTAAGGGGCACATAGCAGACAGAAGTGCTGAATTACACTCCCTGTTAGATGTGATGGACTTAGTGATCCAAATTTAATGGAGTGGAGCTCTCTTGCTTAGTGGACCCAAGTGATAGCAATGGCCAAATCAGTTTTGGAAGGTTTATTTCCCCTTCTCTCTGTGAGAAAGCAGCACCACTTGGATTAATCTCATCTGAATGCCTTCTCTCAGAATGAGACAAATTTTGGGTTGACTCAAACCATGGAGCATGAAATCCCAACTGGGGGTGCCCGACTGACTCTATCAGGAGAACAAGACTCTTCTGAAGCAAATTCAGGACATCCATGTTATCACACCAAGCAAGTCTCCCTCAATCCTTCATTGTATTAGTGAAGAATAAGCTTGAACACTTGCGATTCTGTGTAGACGATCGGCATCTGAATGTGTGTACAGTATGAGATGCCTACTGCTTCCACGTACCGAGGATTCTCTGTCCTTAATTTACAGAAAAAAACACTTGCAATTTGGCTAGTGCCATTTAATAATCAGTGGACCAACCGCATGACTTTTTCTTTATAGACATCATAATAAAATGTCTGGGACATGGAAGTGTATAAAAGAAAACATGCATTGTCCTCCCAGAGTCAGATTGTGGGTAGCAGTAGCCAATAGTAGTAGGCCACAGTTCTCCCTGGCTTCCAAAAGGTGCAACATTGTGGATGAGATTGTGGACTAGATGGCTCACTTCTCATCTCATTCAAAGCAGCATAATGTCATAGTCACCTCTGAGTCTGACACTGTGCCTTGGAGCCAGGAGTCAAAGAATTTCTCCTGCTCCTCCCTGCAACCCTAGAGAAGCTTTTCAGTTTCAGCTGCACCCTCTGTGTCTTCACTTCACATGGGATGCCTTCTTCTTTATTCCTAAGAAGAGGCAACAAAACCCCACAATGCACCATTGAAGATACGTGAGAGTCCCCCGGTTGATGTCAGCATTTTGACTCTCATGAGGAGGAGGTTCAGCCATTTGAGGTAGCATAAGCCATGCAAAATGAGAGCAAATGGCACATTTGAATACCTGTATCCTGTATCTAAATTAGCAAATTGCAACACTGGATGGCTTGACAATATGGAAAGGATGTTCCTGTTCTCTACACAAACACTCGATGGGGTAGATGAGGGGGACAAAGAAAGTAAGAATAAAAAAATTGAGGTAGCTAGCTGGGTAACAAAAAGCTGGGTAGAGGGAAGAGTGTCAGGGAGGCTACCCCTGATCTGGTACACCCTAACAAGTTTTCATAGTTGGTAAATGAGAGGTTGCCAGTTTAGGGATAGTACTGCTGCAGCGAGACACTTCCTCTGCCAGCCCAAGGAATGTCAGCTCCAGTAAGCAGGAGACCAGGAGTGCAGGGCAGGCCAGACAGGTGCTGGTAGTGGGAGACTCAATCATTAGACAGGGCGATCTGTCACAAAGACTGGAATTGTCGAATGGTGTGTTGTCTTCCTGGCACTTTTTTATATTGCGGTTGGAGTTGATAAATTACTGGGAGGGGCTGGTGAAGACCCAGAGGTCATGGACCACATTGGCACCAATGACAAAAATAGAGGTAGATGGAGGACTTAGGTTTCAAGCTCATGGCAAGGTCCTCAAAGATAGCATTCTCTGAAATACTACAGATACCACGAGTCACACCAGAAAGCCAACGGGAGATTAGGGAAGTTAACAAGTAGCTCAAGAACTGGCGTAGGAAGGATGGGTTTTGGTTCCAGGAGAACTGGGGCAACTTCTATGTTGGCTACAGGATCTACCATAGGAATGGGCTGCATCTCAATGGGGAGGGTGCAGCTGTTTTGGGGGAGAAGATTGTTAGAAGGTTAGAGGAGTGTTTTAACTAGGGACTGGGGGTAGAATAATTACATTATAGGAAGGGAATATAGTACACATAGTGGCCTAGGGAAAGGTAATGGAACTGAGGTACAGTAGGTGTGGAGGGAGGGACTAGAATAGTTCATAAGAAGAGTTGTCGGTAAAATAATATCCAAAAACCTCTTCATTGTAGATATACTAATGCCAGAAGCCTGAATAATAAAATTGGGGAAATGGAATTAGTAATGACATATGACATAGTAGGTATAATTGAGACATGGCTGGATGATAGCTGTGATTGGGCGGATAACTTACACGATTACAATCTGTTCAGAAAGGATCATGAAAAACGGACAGGGGGAGGGGTTTGCCTTTATGTAATGTCCTGTCTAATGCCCACACTCCAGGAAGATATGAGGGACATGAACATGTGGAGTCACTATGGGTAGGAATACATGGAGGCAAAAACAATAAAAGAAATACTGTTAAGGGTTTGTTATAAGCCTTATAGAGTCCACAGAAAATCTACTACTAAAGGAAACAGACGAGCCGGCAAATCATAGTAAGTTCATTATTATGGAGGTTTAAACTACATAGATATAGACTGGAAAACTGAAACCTGTATACCTCATAAAGGAAACAGGTTCTTGGCAATAACCAAAGACAATTACCTTTCCCAACTGGTTCATGACCCGACCAGAGGGACGGTCGTACTGGACTTATTATTAACCAATAGACCTGACAGAATGGGTAGGTTGGGGGAAACCTGGGAAATAGTGACCATAAAATAATTACCTTCCAATTGTCATTCAAAAAAGTGTTTTTTCAGGAAGGCACAAAAACACCAACCTTCCAAAAAAGCAAAATGTGACCAGTAAGGAGTGGCCATTGGCCACACTAACTGGGACAATGTCCTCAAAATAAAAAAATACAGCCACAAAATGGGATATTTTTAAAAGCATTCTAAACTTTTTTGTAAGAGATACATACCCTATGGCATCGATGCCCAACCTGCAGCCTTCCAGCTGTCCCAAAACTACAACTTCTAGTATGCCTGAAAATTCAACAGCTATTATGGCATGCTGGAAGTTGTAGTTTTGCAATAGCTTGAGGGCCACAGGTTGAGCATCCTTGCCCTATGGGAATAAAAGTCAGGAACAAGAAAAAAAACTATGTGGATAAATAGAAATGTAAAGGGGACAATAAGGGCCCATTCACACAACCGTGTGGTCTGCATCTATTCCGAAATTTTGCGGAATAGATGCAAGCCCACTCATTTCTATTGGCAGCATTACATGGCGGAGAGCCGCGGCTCCGCGAAAAAATATAGAACACGTCCCATTCTTGTCCACAATAGGCATTTTGTATGGGGTGCCGGCCATGTGTGTTCCGCAAATTGCGGAACACACACTGGTCGGCATCCGTGTTTTTGCGGGTCTGCATTTTTGCGGATCCGCAACAACACGGCTGTCTGAATGGCCCTTAGTGACAAAAAAGCATTTAAATTACTAAAACAGGAAGGTTACGAAGAAGCACCCTGCCCCTCCCCTTTTTACTGATGACCTGTCTACTTTTTTAAAAGTGAAGATGATGGTGGTCTCTGTGGAAAAGTCCAAAATTTTGGCCAAACTTTGTGACTTTTGTACTTCAGAAAACTGAGTGCAAAAATCATCCATTTTCCATACGTAGCCAGATGATACCATATTTAAAATCTATCATAAAATTGAAAATGCCTACATAGGTTTTGTATTTGTAACATTTTGGAGTCAGTGCTTTTAACAAAACACAGCATGATCTGGGTATAGCATTTATTCTGGGATTTTTCTTCATAGACTTTTTAATAGAACTTTAAAAACATGTACAACATGACACAAGATAATAAATACAGCTAACCAAATGATTTGAACTGATGCCATTATTCACGTTTTTAATAATGCAGAATAAAAACCCTGCATGAAGGAGCGCTAAAAATATCTGTACACGCCTGACAGTATAATAGCAATAATAGGGCAACAGATTATTATTTTTTATAATTATTTTTTTTTTGTTAATAAATATGTCTATCAAGTTCCAGAAGACATTATACTCTTTCCATAAATTACCTGGTTTTCAGCAGTTAAAGATATTAATGTAGGAAATCAGATCTCTGGAGGTCTGACTCCTGATGCCTCCATCGATCAGCTGGGCTGTGACACTGTTATGAGTGATACATCCCTCTCATAGTTTGCTAGGCACAGTGCCATACATTTAACAGCGGCTGCGACTGGTATTGAAGTTCAGTCCCATTCATTTAAAGGGGTTGTCCAATGAAAAACATTCTACAGTTTTCAAACCAGCACCTGGATCTAAATTCTTTTGTAATTGTATGTAATTAAAAATGTAGCATAGTCACTAAGTTATTCAATAAAGTGTATCTGTATAGTGCCACCTACATTTTCTTCTTATTTCATTTACCTGCTCACTGAGAAGACCGCACATGCTCAGTTTCATCCTTCACCTGCCTCCTGAGCTGTGATAGGGAGAGCATGGACACGCCCCCTTACCTGCAGCAGAAAAGACACTCCCCTCGATCTGCCAGCTTGATATAAATTTAGCAGAGCAATGAATCTCTGGATCCATGTGAGGTACAGGGCTGGTTCTAGCTTTGTTAGAAAGAGGTTGTCTGCAACATATAACAATATATGATATAACATTTATTAACATTACAATTTACAACAAACCATTCGCAGATACCCTGCTCTGGAGTACTACATGATGCTTTTGCAATATTCCTTTCCATAGCAGCAAAGCCTTTCTGCCATAGACGAGCACAATACCTTGCTGTCCAATGAGTCCAATGCATGGTCTTGTGAGTTGTAGACCTTCTCAGATGCCTGCTCTCTAGGGTACTCTGGTAGTATGGCTGCTTTCTGGGCAGTTGTAGGGTCACAGATTAGATATCTGAACTTGGGCCTAGTTCTGCAGGAGACACATTTTCTCTCTAGGCTTCTTTAGACTAGACTCCTTCTACACTTACTGTACTAGTCAGGAGGTTGATCTAGTCCACCTCTTAACAACCTAACATAATATGCCAAGTTGTTAACAATATGCTGTACGTACAATGCCATCATGTGCATGTATATAGCACATTACAACATTTGACTCAGGAGCCATTGCACTAACCCTGTCAATGGTAATTAACCCTTTACAGTAGTACTTCTGGGGTTCTGCATAGAGATGAGCGAACGTGCTCGAAACGAGCACTGTACCGCTCGGCTCCCCTGCACTCGCATCGGCGCAGGCAGCCACTTCTGTCCTCCTCAGGAGGACGGAAGCGGCTGCCTGCGCCCATGCGATCGCAGGGGAGCCGAGCGTTACAGTGCTCGTTTCGAGCACGTTCGTTCATCTCTAGTTCTGCACCTTCAACCAGCAATTGATCTGCCCAGGTAAAATGTTTCTCAATATTTTCAGTGATATAGTTACTATTCTAGTACAGTTAGCAGCTTCTTCCAGCCAAACGGGTTTATTAGAGGATAAGCCTTGCTTTATCCTTTACGGTGATTTTTCATATCATCATTGTATTGACTGCTGGCAATTTTAACTTAAAAATTCCATTTAATAGCCAAATTTTTGTTTAATTTGGCATCAGGTGTCTAGAACTAAGCTACGATGCCATTTTTGCTTTCCAGTTTCCATATAAGTACACATAAAGTTAATGAAATGCAGCCTGCATGCTGCAGTAACCGCGCTGAAAGATCCATATAAATTGACATACCCCACCGTTAAGATGAAAGTAGAAGTTTGCTTAGGACATTTTCCATTGGACTCTCTAAAAATAGAAAATTAATTTGATTACGTTTTGTCAACAAGAGATTAAGGTAAAAAAGGCGAATCTGAGACATAATAAAGCAGATGTTATAATTCTTTACAAAATGAAATTGACTGAATTATTGTTTCAGGATAAAACGCAGCTCCTTATTGGGATCTTGCATGGTTAAGTTAGTGCACGCTACTTCAGATGATTGCTGGCTTTGGAGAGAAGCGTCACCTGCAGACTCCGGGATTTCCCCACACAGGTTTAAGCTTGGAGCTTTGTCGCACTGTCATACATAAGCAGAGGCATGGAATGCTCCGGCTATAGAAGCCTCTGATCCTCAGTTTATGCTGGACTCTTAAGAGGTGCAGACAGACACGCACTGCTCTGTATCAAGGAACAGCGACAGAAGAAAAAGGTTTGTCTTTTGCCTTTGAAATATCTTAAAGATGAACTATGCAAAGGCTTATGGACCTTTCTGCTTCCAATCTACAATCCTGCAGGGTTTCATAATTCTTGGTAAGGTCTACTCTGGAGAGACTTCGCATGTATAAGGATATTCTAAAATGATAATATACTTCAAAGTGTTTTCTGAGAGTTTGATATTGATGGCCTATCCTCTGGACTCTCGACACCCTCACCGGTAAGCTGCTTGAAGTGGCCACTGTGCTTCTTTGAGCGCCTTGGCCTTCTCACAGCTTACCCTAGGCCTGTGACATCAGATTTATCAGTCCCATTCAAGTGAATTTCCAAGGAAGCTGGTAAGCTTCCAGAACATTGCGGCTTATTCAAACAGCTGATCGGTGGGTTCCCGAGTGTCAACCCCTGACCAATCAGACACAGATGTCATATCTTGAGGATAGGTCATCAGTGTAAACACCTTTAACTTTAAGTTGCCACACATGGCCTATTGAGGCAGATGGATGTCATAGATCCATCTCATGCTCTATTAGACCCAGTGAAGGGCCGCTGGAAAGAGAAGCTCCTACTTTGGAGGACTTAGGGTAGCTGTGTAGTCCATGGTCATCTATTTATTCAGGCAATACCATGTTTTTTTCCTGCAGTGGCTGTTTAGCTGCTTGGGTTTTAGATGCTGACTTCTGACTAAGCTCATGACTACTGTCTTCAACTGGTCATTAAGACTAAGCTCATGACTAAAGTCTTCAACTGGTCATTCCAAGCATTTCACAGGAAACTAAAATTATGCAGAAACATGGTTCTGTCAATCAAGAAGGAGAGGGAGGGATGGGGCAGAGGAAGCAGAAGGAGCAAGTGCTCACAGAGTGGCTTGGGACCTCCCTTGGTGCACTTCATTGCTCATTTGCATTTGACTTAAAATTACTTTTTCTACAGAATAAGGCCCCATTCACACGTCCGTATTTTGCGGATCTGCAAAACACGGACACCGGCAATGTGCATTCCGCATTTTGCGGAACGCACATAATAGAAATGCCTTTTCTTGTCTGTGTATTCGGACAAGAATAGGACATGTTCTATTTTTTTCGGGGGCCGCGGAACAAAGTGTGCCGTCTGCATCTTTTGCATTGAAATGAATGGATCCGCGTCCTATCCGCATAATTGTCCTCAAATGCGGAAACGGATGCGGATGCAAAATACGGAAGTGTGAATGGGGCCTAAAGCAACCAGTTGTCATTACATTCAGCTGAGCTAGCTGGTCTAACAAGAGCATTTTCTGATAGTAGCAATTTAGAGGCTATGTCGAAGGTTTACATTGGAAGGATCTGTTGATGTATAGCTCCAATCGAAGCCTGTAACATATCTCACTGTACAGGCAACAGTAAGTCACTAATGGGATCCCACTGTGAACAAATGTATATCAGCTTTATATCATTGTATGAAATAACATCTACAATACTATACTATTCCATACCACAATAATAGGTATACTCACCTGATATAGGCCAAAAGGACACTATTTTGGCCTCTGTCAGGTTAATGGAACCCTAAGGATACATTATATTTGGTGCTTACAGTGAGATCTTTTCCAAATCAAGGCTCTCCGAACATAGTGTGTACAGATCCTTACTCAGGGAAATCACATATGTGAAGCTCCTGACAACATTTATGGAGATATCTAGAAACTCAGTAATATGTTTTAAACCCTCTACAGGCAAATACTACATGTTTCATCTCTTGCCCATCCCATTCTTTCAGGTTATTTGCTCCTAGATTTTTCCCACTTATGATTGTAACCCTTACAGTGGACAGAATCCTTACCAGCAGGCCAGATAATTGATGACTTGCTATGCACAAAGTAAGTGTGCTCTTGTTTGACCCAGTCTACAGTTAATGTTTTCCAGAGCACACTCCATCACTGTATGTTTGTAATGGTTGTGCCACACAAGCTTCACATATTTTTCAGGCTTGTATTTAGAGGGGCTGTCCCATGAAAAATAATCATTTTTTCAAACTGGCAGTCTAATATACTTTTGTAATTGCATGTAATGTGAGTTATTCAATAAAATGTATCTGTATAGCGCCCCCTGCTGTTTGCTTTTTCCTTATTTCTCTGTCCACCTCAGTAACACCACTCAGGTGGTCTCACATGTTCAGCTCCTCCTCCACCTACCACCAGCCATATCTACTGTTAGAGCTGTGACCAGTTACATGGAGAGAGCTGCAGCAGAAAAGACATGACTCCTGATAAAGGACACACCCTCTGAGAAAAAACACACACTGTAATCTACCAGCCTGAAGAAAATCTAGAAAAGCACTTGGAGCAATGAATGAGGAGATCTCTGGAGCCATGTGAGGTACAGGGCTGGTTCTAGCCTTGTTGAAGAGAGATTGTCATGTACTATATGGTGTCTGATTTTCATTTCTTACATTAATCGTGGGATAATAGTGGCTACAAATATGTTCCATTACCTTCCGTAACATCAGGAGAACTCTAATTATACATTATCCCATCCTTTTTGGTCCATTATTGTTGACAATAAGCCATATTTTGTACAAAATTGTAAAATCCTGCCAACATTATCATCACTAAGAGTGATAAGATCTGCTTAAGAGTCATCGTGTTTACATGACGGATACTTTATACTTAAGTCACAAGTAAAACAGAGAACAACAGTATGTGGTTTGTGGTTAAACTTGGCATTCACCACCCATTTTTGCTCTTGGACGTCTAACGAAATTTGTTGCTTGCTCCAGAATCTCCCCAGTTTGTATTATGTTTGCACTCCACAGTTATTTGTTTACTTAGGATACCACCACTTCCAGCTCCAGAAAATGGTATGGCCCAGAGGGGTAGATATAGAGGGTGAAGAGATAGCGTTTTCACTTGGGCCCTGTTTTTTTAAAGGCCCCTGTTGCCACATCAGAAGACACTAGTATCATAAATGAGTCATGACCCATTGAAAGTGGAAGATATTATAGATTTTGTATTTGGACCCTCAAACATCAAGTTACACTATTGATTCATCGATTTATAAGGTCAAATAGGAGAATATACTACATACTTGGTGTCTGGCCACCTTCAGGTCCTGCCTAAGAGAAAATTCAAGTTTGCTTTATTAGACCTTGAGAGCATGGACAATCTGGACATGTGTATTTCCTGTAGAATGATATTGAACTTCTTTATATTGTAATTTCATAGATGATCCTCTCTGCTAAACTTTCCTTGGAGGGTCTAGTTCATGAATTTTGAATATGTCCATCAACCCTCTTTGTTTTATACTTTTCCCCCTTACCCCCTTTTTTAAGAAGTATCTCAGGGACACTCGCCCTATTAGATAAACAGAGATGATATATGATTCTGAGTTCATCAGTGGTGTATCCTTGGTGCACTTTCTTGACCTCCCTCCATACTTTGGAGCTTCTAGAGGAGTCTGTTTTACCATTTCACATCTTGTCTGCATGTTAGCCATCTACCTATTAATAGCAACCAAATGTACTCTATGTAATGCCGTGTTGTACAGATTGTAGTGGAAGATATTAACTATTTCTATTCCTGCTAAAGGCACGCATTTGGAAAGCACAAGTCCCATGATTTCTGCCCCTTTTATTCCTCAGTTGTAGATGCGTCGGTAATGTGTATGATCTTGTGACCCATTATAATAATAATAATGTCGCTGTGTGCTGGAGATTTTTGGTTTATTAACTCAATTTGGTGGTAAAACTGTCCAATGTCATCTTTACAGAAGCTGGGGTCCCTTGGGCCCACCATAGGAAAATATTATCGGGGCCCATCCCTCATATCATCAATAAACTCAAATAGGTTTGATTCAAAGAAATAAACACTAGTGATTGTCTCCAAAGGCAGCTCTGAACCTTTGAGGCCCACTATGGTATCAGAGCCTGGGCCCACCAGATGATCCTGTGGTACTTTTGGTGGAACAACAATCCAATTATAATATAGGCGCACCAGGACAGGGTGCGGAGCAACAACCCCCGTAATCAAGTATGATTTAAATATAGGGTTACGTTAAAACGTAACATTTAATGCGTATCTCTAAAATCACAGCCCACATAGTAATATACAAAAAATACCATAAAATTGTGCACATTAACAAACCAGTGCCATAATGAAAAAAGCAGTCTTACCACTTTGATGGAAGGATGTAAAGAAAAAGGATAGTGGTCCCTGATCTAGGGGTACTGGGTCTCTTACCCCTAAGTAGCCCTATTTCACCACTTACTGCACATATACAGTAAAAGAGAGAGGCCCCCGTAGTCAGGGACGACGTCCTAGCTAGGCTGCCCCTCTCTGTCCCTGGAGCGATAGTTGACTGCCCAGTAATTCATCAAGGGGATAGAGATAGGGATCCCTAGTGCTGTAAGAAAGGAAATACCGTGTGTCCTGACGCGTTTCTTTGGCCTGAAGCCAATTCACCAGGGGACTAGATGAAATATAAACAGAACCAGCACTGGTGCTGCGTCTGGGTCTTGTGAAATTAAAAGAAGAGAGGGGAATGGGACGCTCAAGTGTGTAGCGCTAATCCATCCCTGCTGGTGAGGCTAAGTATAGCAGTAATGCTTTTTACCTTTTCACACATTCACCATATCTCCCTTAGTGCATACAGAGTGCTGCTACTTTTTTGCATTGTATAAAATAGCCATGGTAGCTTGCACCTGACTCTCACCTATAGGAGGTGCTGTTCCTTTTTTGAATAATTATGTATATATAGGGGACTATGGTTTCCTCTGGGAACCTAGCACTCCTGCTCACATGTTTGCAGCTTCTGATCAGGTAACTAGCTGGGTGCTCCTTTGATTCAGGCATGCAAGTTTTTGTAGGATGCATGTCTGTGTTAGACTAGGACCCATCTGATTGGAAGCCACCTTGTCGGTCAGTAGATGGGCTCGACATATTCATGATCATTTATATGTGCTAAGAGCTTCTACTTTATCTTTAGTAAGTATAGCAGTAATGCTTTTTACCTTTTCACACATTCACCATATCTCCCTTAGTGCATACAGAGTGCTGCTACTTTTTTGCATTGTATTAAATAGCCATGGTAGCTTGCACCTGACTCTCACCTATAGGAGGTTGAATATCTATCTATCTATCTATCTATCTATCTATCTATCTATCTATCTATCTATCTATCTATCTTTCTATCATCTGTTATCCATCTATCTACCTATAATGTTTCGAATATCTGTCTATCATTTATAACATATCAATTCTACTAAATTCAGTCCGCTGTGAAAACCACGTTGCCCGATACCTCTTATCCAAGATACAGTGGCCCCATGACATCAATGCCCCACTTAATAACCTAAATGCCCCCATACCAACCATAATGCCCCCCAAAACAACCACAATGCTGCCAACACCCAAAGTGGCCCCATGACAACAACTATGCCCCCAAACTACATAATAGTAAATCTTAGTTGCCTATAGCAACCAATCAGAGCTCAGCTTTCAGTTCTTACAGGGCTCTGAAAAGCTCTGAAGTTGAGCAATTATTGGATGAGCTTTATCTATCTATCTCATATCTATCATATAAATTATTAGTTTAGCATTTTAAGTGTTGAAAATGATGAGGCATATACTGTATATCAAACCTGTAAGCAATTTTTCAGTCGCATAAAATGCACCATTTTGTGCAAAAATGTGTGACTTTTTGCGATTTTCCATCACTAACGTCACTTTTTTTTTTATGTGGCAATGGCTTACTGAAAAAAGGCGGGACCTCCTCATCCTGATTCATTTCCAATAATTTATATTTTATACCAGAAAACTGACATAAATTATAACTGGAATCTAGATGTCAGTTTTTGGCTCATGGACAGCACAAGATGCGCCTGTGCCTTGTAATATATTTACTATACCTTCCTACAATTAACTTTTTACTAACACAGACCTATAAAGTGCCAGTCTTAGTAAATGTGCCCCAATATAAATCTGGCATTGTCATGAAGAGACCTGTCCAAAAGCAAAACTGTTACCCATAGCAACCAATCACAGCACAGCTTTCATTTGCATTCTGCTCTTGAAAAAATAGGAGCTGCGCTGTGATTAGCTGCCATTTTTTTTACATCTGCCCCCATAGCTTCCTGTGTAATCCAGATAATGGGATCAGAATAGCTACTGATGTAGGAATAAAATCCCATGGCTTGTAAAGATCACACTAGTAAATAAAGACCCTGTAATTATCATGGCTGTTCTTGTCAACATAGCTGCTTAATTCAATAGCCATTCTATTAACAGGGGGACGTGTCCTCATAGATGAATTCTTTCATAGAATTCACTCATACAGGAACACCAAATGTATCCTGTATATAATGAGTCCATTGAAAACCCTCAAGGCTTTATTTTACTTAAATGCTACTTTATTAATTGCAGAAAAGTAAATAGGAAAGAGCACTTATGATAAGCATCTAGAGCGGGCATCCTGAGCGCTATATAGGATGTGTCCTATGTACCTACTTACTAAATCAGAGGGATACAAACACCATGCATAGGCTGGGGGGGCCCAGGGTAAAAATTATGGAGTCATTAAATTGCTAGTCATCATATTCCACAGTGACTATTTGTAATGCACTTTTTCTCACACAAGGGACTTAAGGCATATGCACTCAGTGGACTCCAGTGCTCACTCAGATAATGGAGCGGACTCACAGAAGAGTCCAGTGAGTGGATTTTACTGCAAGTTTGTGGGAGCACAGCGTCGGAATGGAAGCGAGTATGAATATAAAACTTACATATTCGGATTCAGCATCACTTACACTATACAACACTTACTCTAGTTCAGGGGGTGTTTCGGTGATGACAGGTTCCCTTTAAGGCATATGGATGGCTGTGGAGCAGGGGAGTCAGTGGCTGCCATATATATGTCATCCCCAACACCCACTAGGGTCAATTTAATAAGAAACCAGTTCACCACTTAGTATGTTTTAGCAATGTGGAAGGAAACCGAAGCACCCACACAAACATCAGCAGAACATATAAACTCTATGCCAGGCAACAACATGCCCCGCTGTAGGCAGTCTGGGCATGCGGGGAGTTGTAGTTTTGCAACAGCTGGAGAGCCTCAGGTTGGCTGTCCCTGCTCTATGCTGATGTCTCCCTTGGTGGGATATCAACCCAGGACCCCAGTGCTGCCAAGCTAGCTACTGAGTGCCCAGGGAGCAGGGATAGATGAGCCCAGCACAGGCTGCCCCACCCCTGCTTATCTCTTGTTTAAGATAAAGTTGACGTAACTCTCGTTTTACAAGTTATCTGGCAGTGGCTTATTCCTCTCTGCCTATTGAGAACATATGCACTCTCAATTATCCATGGGGCTCAGGAAGGATAGTTGTTGGCCAAATGAGTATTTCACCAACAGCTACCTATAGGGTTATACTCAGCTAGTTTTTCACCAGGATTTTTTCATCAATAAACCCCTTTAGCTGGGCACCCACTCAAAGTTACAGTCGTGGTACTCACACAATGTATGGGAAGATTTCAATCCCATTGATTTTACTTTGTCCCATCCCAATGTCAAGTGATATTACTTACTTTTAGGGGCATAATCTAAGCATGTAAACCATACTATAGAAGGGCAGATGGTTATGCCACCCATAGGACTGGTGACAGAATGGTTATTTAATTGGCAGTCAGAGGCATATCTTGACGTTCCTGTGCCACAATGTGAACTTTGTAAGAAGAACTTTGGGAGTCATTTATTAAGACCGGCATTTTAGACGCCAGGCCTCTACACAACTTCGGCGCATCCAGCACTGATTCTAAATGTAAGCCAGATTCCTTGCCCACATCACACCCACTTTTTTAGACTTGGCGTGATCAGGGAAAAGTCGCAGATTTTGGCACAACTAATAATCTGTGCCTAAAATACGCCTAATGTAGTTGTATTTCAGATTAATAAATGACCCCCCTATTTCAGGTTAATAAATGACCCCCCTATTTCAGGTTAATAAATGACCCCTATATTGTGTTACTTTTATCCCTGTCTCTTCATATGTGACAGAAGGACCAGTCTTTTGGGCCCCCTCAGGTCTCCAGGTCCCAGGTGTGACTGATACCTGTGCACCCCCTGTGATTCTAAGTAGTGTTGAAAAATCGAAGTTAAAGAAGTGGAATTCGATCCGAATTTCGGGAAAAATTTGATTCACCATGAATCCGAATTTCTTGGCGCTTCTTGGTAACGAATCAATTTTTCCTGAAATGGCAGTCAAAAAAAAATAACATACTCACCTCATTTGTAAAAAAAATCCTCCAGCACTATTTTCCTTTTGCAAGTTTCCTGGTCAGGGAGTTCCGTGCACGTCTCTTTCTAGCTGCAGGAGAGCTGATAAACTTTTTTGTATACTCACCTCATCCATTTGATTGAGGAGAGGCCGTTGCGGGCATTTTAATTGAAGAAAATGCGCCAATCTCATGCACGCTGACGTGTGAGATTGATTACGGATTAATCAGTGAATATGCCACTGCACCAGCCCAGTGTTATAATGTGGTGATGCGTTTTCCTCAATCAAGATGGCCGCATTGGCCTCTCCGCGATCAAATGGATGAGTTGAGTATGTATTTTCTTTGTTTTAACCCCTGATTAACCCCCTGATGAATGTGACTCTCAGGTGCCGCGAACAGTGTTGAACGCAGCATCTGAAGGATCTGACGGGGCTGGCGCAATCGCCATTCTATGTAATTGCGACCGCTCCATACAATGGAATGCGATTCTTCCGATGTAATTCATAACAAATCAAATTTCTTGTCAGCGAAGCAGCAGAATCGAATTTTTGAAAACTTTGCTCATCGCTAGTTGAGTTACCAGTTACCAGCTGTCATTCAAGACTCCCATAAAACATGGATGTCTGACTAAATTCCCTTTTACACATTGCGGTAAGCTGCCTGATCATTAGTCCATGAGGAGAACTGCATTTACATGCAGCAAACATCCACTCTGTATGGGGAAGAATTATCTCTAATGCTATTGTTTGTCCCCATAAGGCTCCTTGTTAGCAGGCTGCGCATAAGACTACTGCACACCAGCGTTTTTGCTGGATCCGTCATGGATCAGCAAAAACACTTCCGTCATGATAATACAACCGTCTGCATCTGTTTTGAACGGATCCGGTTGTATTATCTTTTAAATAGCCAAGACGGATCTGTCATGAACACCATTGAAAGTCAATGGGGGACGGATCCATTTTCTATTGTGTCTGAGAAAACGGATCCGTCCACATTGACTTACATTGTGAGTCATGACGGATCAGTTTGGATCAGTTTCTTCATGTGGACACCAAAACACAGCAAGCAGCGTTTTAGTGTCCGCCTCCAAAGCGGAATGCTGACTGAACTGAAGTAAACTGATGCCTTCTTAATGTATCCTTTTCCATTCAGAATGCATTAGGACAAGACTGATCCGTTTTGGAACGTTTATGAGAGCCTGTGACGGATCTCACAAACGGATCCTTACAACGCAAGTGTGAAAGTAGCCTAACAAAACACAAGGTACCTATTAAAATATACAACACATAACATATAACATAGGATGCCCCTATAAAGAGCACCCAGTATAAGATAGCGCTTCTTTGTGGCCTCAGTAGATGCCCCCATAGTGCCACCCAATAATGTGTCAATAAAAAGTGCCCCCACAGTGCCCCCTAATAATGTGCCAGTAAGAAGTCCTCGATAGATGCCCCCACAGTGCCCCCCAATAATGTGCCAGTAAGAAGTGCCCCCCATAGATGCTCCCGAATCATGTGCCACTAACAAGTGCCCCCACAGCGCTCCTCTCCTGTATTGTATAAAAAAATAAATAAATAAACACATACTTACCTCCATTAGGCTGGCAGCGATGCAATGCATGTCTCTTCTGTACGTCATTGTGCCGCCTGAGCTGGCCTCTGATAGGCTGCAGGCACTAGTGCCTGCGGCCTATCAGAAGAATGGGGAAGGGAAACGCCTCTCTCTCCCCTGCCCTGCTGCAGCACAGCCATCTGTATCGCAGTGCTGAGGACGGTGATACAGATGAATATGGAGATAAGCGCTTCCACAATGGAAGCGCTCATCTCCCTGTGCCCTGCTGCTGCCGCCCCCCACTTGTCACCAGGGCTCTGATTGCCGGTGGTTGGGGACCATTGATTTAACGTGTTACATAAAAGATGCGACCACCAGATGAACCAGCACTTGCTCATTCATTGGGTGATCAACGGCACATTGTAATTTGTAATTATCAGGAAAGAACTATGTAAAAAGGCGTTTAGTCTAATGTACATTTTGTTTCGGTATGGTGAGGTAGATAAGAGGTTGCCAGACTTCACTGTGGAAAGTGAGAGAGAATGAGTGGAATAAATAAATAAATAAAAAAAGAAAGAAAAGAAAAAAAATCTAAAAAGCGAGAAACAAAAGAAAAAATATGAGTCTAGGACACCTGGAGAGTGTTGATGTTGACTTTTCGGACTGATTTGGTGGAATAGAACCCGATTGTCTCTTCTCTACCACTAAGTAACATCCAACTTCATTGGCCACCTTTAGAGAAGAGAACTGCAGAGATATGTGACAAGCTCAGATGGAGAGATAGGTGAAAGCATGAAGAAGCAGCGGCTGTGTGCATGCAAATGAAAACCAGGAGCACATTGTTTTTCAGATGAGAATCCCCAGTTTTGCAGCTGAACAGGAAGTTCATACTATGGTCTTTCCAGTTACTTGCTCCTAGGGGGATATCATTAAATGGATAGGTAACGTTATTTTCAAGTCAGAGCAGGAGACAGCCTCGGGATTAACAAGTTTATTGCGGAACATAGGGAAACACTTTAGTTTTAGTGGTACAAGATTTGGGATAAACATGCCTGCTCTTCTCACATGCGGTTATTCATGCCATTAATAAAGCCCAGGGATGTCTTGTTCTTTGCTTTGATATCTTCTGCTACTTCAGCCTCACTTTGGGAACATGTAAAAAGTTATAGCGGCATAGTCTTACATTGAATGTTGCATGGACAGATTTTATTAAACTCATCAGATTTATAGCTGTTTATACAACATAATTGACACGTTCTGGTTCTCACTGATGTCACTGTGTTCACTGAGTCATTGCTACTACTGTATTTCCATCCTTTTCCTGACGGTCTAAAGGTATGCATTAACTCCTTGCATTATTTGTAGAGAAAACCCTCCAATTCTGCCATTGTTTTGGGGGTTTTGTTTTTATGGCTTCGCTTTTTAATAAAAATACCATTTAGTATGGTGTTGGTGATATCAAATTTATCTGGTTTATATAGTTTGACACCTATAACTTCAGAGCTGAAATCATGCAATGTTGTTTGCTGTGGTAATGGACAGAGATTTCCCTGATGATTTGCATTGTGGGGAGTGTAATCTTTATACTGAAGGAATCTAAGGTAAGAAACGCCAACTGTCCAACTGCATTGTGAAGCTCAGCTAAACTATGGGGAGGGTGTCTGCACTGAAAAAATCACCAATTATACATACCGTTGCAAATCAGTAGCAAGCAGATTTCATTCAGATTTTGTCAGAACACACAGACAGTGAGCCCTAACTGGAACCCAGCCCGCTGTTCCTGCATACTTGCAGTGCAGGCCCTAGGTGGCAAGTCCACAACTGGTTGACTGTCCCTACTCTGCTAAGTGCAGGACTGACACACACACACACCAGAAACTACCTAAAGACGAAGTCATACAAGAATGAGTTGGAACCGGGAGGACAATGCAGTACCAAATCAAATGACAGACCTATGGAATTCCACATAGCATTACCATCTTGTGAATACACTGTTGGATGATGTCCAAAGGTAATAGAATGTGAAAAAAGAGGATTGAAGGGCGCTGTCCAGATGAGTTGCAAAACTTTGAATTTATTAAAATGTATGACACATTTCAAAGGCAGGCTGCCTTCTTCTGAGCAGGTTTCAGGTGGTCTGCCTACTGCATGCTCAAACAATCACTGATAAAGGTGCACTGCGGCGGTAGATGCAATTGACAATATATGGCTAAACCCTCACGCGAATGTTAAAATAAGACGTTCGCCAATATATTCTTATATCAAGAACATACCGGAGCCCGAGCACCGCGTCAAGGGATCTCAGAGTGTCACGGGACCTAACACTAACCTACCTTGCCATATGGGCAATTGCGGAAGGAGCATATAGGCCGACACACAGCGACCAACTCCTAGTTACCTCCAAGGTCACTGATTTCACTGCAAGACTTGGGATGCTGTCTCTACTCTTTTACTTCTTATGCTGTTTACTTTGGAGCTGAAGGACTGAACTCCAGCAAGGGACGTGCATTCAGGATACCACGGTCAGCCACGAAAACAGGTGCTGTATCAATCTTTTTTCTACCTAATGTATAACGTCCTTGATACGTGCACTTGACCATTACTGCAGAATTTACGGTGCTCCAGAGGATATATACTGTAGTAGCACTGTTTATTATGACCAACAACACACCCAATACCTTTGCGTATACTACAGCTGATGTACAGCGGATTATTGGACGTACTGTCAGCGGCAATTCTTTTTTGAGCATACCTTCAGCAGATCTCACTAAAAAAATCTGGGAGGATGAGAAGAAAAAACTGACTGCCCTAGAGTTACATCGGGATACTCTGAACGTATACCAAGGGGCTTGAGGTCAAAATTACGACCTACGTTGTTTCCAGATAATAAGTCCTTTTGCACTAAATTTGAACAGATTTTAAACAAATACTCTCTTGATTTGATTCTGTTAAATATAGAGTTTCTGCAATCAGAAATACAGAATCAGAACATAAGAGTGGCTGACTTGGACAATACCTTGAATAATCTTCTCCAACAGGAGGAAATCAAGTCCTTCAAAGAAAGAGTGATACCGTTTCTTGAAAAACATCGGGTCGATATTGAAACTAAGAAAAAACAAAAATGGCACCGCCATTCGGAGGATTATCGTACGGGCCGTATATACAGGTGGCAATTACAAGAGATGGGAGAACATCAAGAAGGGAGACCCAGACGGAGACCGAGACCTCAACAACCACGGGGTGCAGTGACGACCACGGGAGAATCAGACTCCTCGGATGGAACAGCTTTTTTAGAGAACCGTACCATGACTCCACCACCAGGAGACCCCGGCCATAGAAGAGAGGGGGAAGAAAACATGGATCCAAGATGCGACTTGACATTGAAACCCCTGTACCGGAGGTACCCATCGAGACGAGGAAGATAGAAGAAAATCTGGTGGTTAACATCTCCTCCCGTAAACTGTCTGACATAGAACTAATAGCTTTGAATAAGCTATTGTCCATCTAACAAGGTGGACTGGTTCAATCTAGAAGTGGATCTACACAAGTTCTTTCGTACCATCAGGCTAAAGGCACTATTTGCAGGTACTGTACAAGATGGAACAAAAATATCAGCTGACTCTGGTGTGAAAACGGAACTACAACTTAAACAGTTGGGGTTAAAGAAAAAGAGCACATATACGCCCCCAAGGGGCAGTCCTGCAATAGAGGCATATATAGAAATAGTCTCTAATCAGATACAGGCACTTAGACAGAGAGGAGTAGGGGATTTTTTGATTCGCCCCAATATGACGACACAGGAGATTGCGGCCATAAATTCTCTAAGTTTAGATACCTCTATCATTCTAAAACCTGTAGACAAAGGTGGGGCGTTGGTGGTACTTGATAAGAGAGACTATGTAGCATAAGTACAACTACAGTTAGCAGACCGTGAGGTGTACCTAGCGTTAAATAAGGATCCAAAATTTGACATAGCAAGAAAAATAAAAGAGTGTGTGACAGAGGCCCATGAAGGTCAAATTATAGATGATGCCTTGCTAGGTTACCTTATAGTTGATTTTCCAGTTACAACGGTGATGTATTGCCTCCAGAAAATCCATAAGAGGTTGGTCAACCCTCCTGGGAGACCAATAATATCTGGGAGTGACTCAATTTTCATTAACATTTCAAAAATTTTTGGATAAAACACTGAGACAGTTTGTGATTGTGGCACCATCTTATGTTCGCGATACATCAGATTTTCTGGAGAAATTGAAAAATCTAGTTATCCCAGAAGCATGTACTCTGGTTTCCTTTGACGTGGTGTCTCTATATACATCAATTGCTCACCACAAAGGCATTGGTGCTGTACAGGAGGCCTTACGGGAAACAGACTATAGTGAAAAATGCACAAACTTTCTGATTGGTTTATTAAACATCATTATGTATGAAAATTACTTCATGTTTCAAAACACCTTTTACAAACAATGTCGGGGTACCGCGATCGGGTCCCACGTGGCCCCGACATATGCAAATATGTACATGAACCATGTGGAGAGGCACCACATCTATGTATCGCCCCACTGGAAGGATTTCCTTTGTTGGTGGCGATACAGAGATGATGTGTTTGCTATATGGACTGGGAATGAATACAGTTCCTGACAGAACTGAACACTTATGACACAGAACTCCAGTTTACGATGGTGCACTCAAACCAAGAACTACAGTTCCTGGATGTCAATATACAAAAGGTTGGCACAAGGATTGTTACTGATCTACATGTAAAGGCAACAGATAGAAATAGTCTATTGCATTACAAAAGCTTTCACCCCAAGCATATGGTGAACTCATTACCGAAATCACAGCTCACTAGGGTAAAGAGTATTGTGAGTGACACAATCACATGTGGAAAACGGATACAAGATATGACCAATAAATTTAAGATGAGGGGTTTCCCTGATAGAGTTCTAGATAGAGTGAAATTGGAAATGGATTTGACCAAATTGAAACACAAAGGGGATACATCCCCAAGGATCCCCTTTGTGAGTACTTTCAGTAATGTCAGTCCAAAGGTTGGTGACATTATACAAAAGAACTGGAGTATAATCCAACGAGGCCTACCTTCAGTGGTTGACTTTCAGATGCCCCCAATTTTAGCATATAAACGGGCATGCAACATACAAGACCAATTAGTTAAATCAGACATTGGCCCAGACATAAAACAAATACAGACCACCTTGATTAGAATAAAGAATGGTAACTACCCATGTTTACACTGTTGTCACTGCAACTCTATCCAGAAGGGCAGCTCCTTTTCACATCCTAGGACAGGCAAGAATTACCCGATAAAAGGTCATTTTACATGCCAGACGACCTTTGCTATATACATACTACAGTGTCCGTGTGGTCTCCTCTACGTAGGGGAGACTAAAAATGCTTGCAAGGATAGAATAGGACAACACAAGTCCAAAATTAGGAATAAGTCAGTTGAATTACCGGTACCCAAACACTTTGAGGACTCCAAACATAATGTTAGTCAACTCAGATACAGAATCATAGATCACATCCCTCCACTTAGACGTAGAGGTGACAGAGAGAGGATATTGAGACAAAAAGAATTAAAGTGGATTCATGAATTGGATACTCTTTACCCAAGGGGAATGAACATTGATTTTTCTATGACCCCATTTCTATGAAATGTGCATGATGTTTTTCTTCTCTAATCTGCTGTTTTATTATATTGTTTTACAGATATACATCCTTAGATATGGACTCTTTTAATACACTGGGGTGGTAAGAGAAGTGGTTTACTCTGATTGTTTGATTAACAACATTAACCATGGAGTTTAAATACGGTACCATTGTAACCAACTAACTATGTGATTATCTATTGGACAATTGATATTAGTCTATGGGACAATGGATGTTTACATTAGAAATCCTATGCATTAATAGATCCTTTGTAATTTTTCTATATTGAAATGATGATTTGCATGGTTGCTCTGAATTATTGGATCTGAGATTGTGCTTAATGTGTGACATATATATGACCCATAATAAGGCAGATCTAATACTGCATCTTGAGATTCATTAATAGCTACTATATGACCGGCCTATATGCCTAAGCACTAGGATGAAAATATTCCCTTACATTGTTAGTCTATACATTTCTTTGTATATAATTTAGTGCTGTACTGATATAGGGTTAATTCATCTGATAATATGGATCATTGTAACCTATAGATTGGGTAATACTAACAAACTGGTTCTTACTTATATGCACACATTAAGATATATCTCTATGGTCCCTTTGAGCATACCTCATTGCTGTATTTTTGTCCCTATCTGTTGTCTAGCTCTGAGTATACAAACGTAAAGCCAATACAGACCCGGTAACACTCCTTGTAACGCTCATTGGTCACGTGAACGCGACTCATATGTGCCTCCCGAACCTACACGGCCCTCAGTTGACCTGTGGTCACTATGCTATGTATACGGGAGCTCTCGTAAGTACTGGCCATTTGTGGCTCTATTTCATACAGGTTATATAATATAGTACCCTGCGATCACTGAACAGAGCTTGTATTGATGCAAATGACTGCACATGTTACCTTGGACATGTACGTTGTGGTGCCGGGTTCAGCATACGAACGGCGGTATGATGAAGTATGAGAGCAGTTTATTCCTTTGTTCCTTCTTTCAATTGTAGGATTTTCTTTCAGACTGATCATTATTGAACTACATGTAACTCTGTGACATATATACAATCATAATATTCTATGTATGAAGATGTTGTGTAGCAACCACTTCCTGGTCACCACCAGTGATGTCACTGGTATTAGGGTATTTAAGGTCTGTACACACTTGTATATGCATGCTTGATAAAGGCTAAGGTACAGCCGAAACGTAGCAAGATTTGGGTGCATTGATGGAATAAAAGGTCACTGATTTCACCGCAAGACTTGGGATGCTGTCTCTACTTTTTTACTTCTTATATCTCCAGAGTGAGATCACACATACAATGGGAGGAGGGAGGAGGCTGTGAGTCCCACCTATTCCAATGACTCATGTGACTCAGGCTACACAGGTGCACCAGAATGTTACCATAAAATGTAAGTAATGGTACATTCAAACCTGGAGTTGCCACACCTCCAGGTGTAAATGTCCAAATACAATCACTGAAGAAAACGTGGTCTAAAATGGCAGAAAATTGCTCAGACCCCATATGCTTTTACGCATATTAAACCGGGGGAGCAAATCCTGCACATGTGATCCGTTGCTAACAGTAATCCCCAGCAGAAATGCATACAATGGAGGATGCCTGCAGCGGACCACATGTACCACAAAAAAACATCCTACACAAGGTAACCAATTGTGCAGATATGGCAAACTATATAATCAAACAATCACTGATAGAGGTGCACTGCGGCGGTAATGCAATTGATAATATATGGCTAAACCCTCACACTGATGTTAAAATGAGACTTTCGGTTTGATATGCGCTACAGCATATGGGGTTTGAGCACTTTTCTGCCATTTTAGACCACGTTTTTTTTCAGTGATTGCCTACTGCATGCATTTAAAACAAGGAAAATTAAAACAAAAAATACCTCAAAATTATAAAAAAAACTATTTAACATAAAAACCTGATTTAAACAATAAGTCATTTTTGGATGACACATTCCCCTTTAAGCATAATGCTAATATGGCTCTTTGTAAGTACAGTACGAGCTTATGCTCCATCATCATCAATTGGCTGTCTAAAAGATAACGGAGCTTGATGAAGAGATCAAAAATTTAAAAAAACTGGATGCAGTATATCTTAGTGGTGTGCCATCATTTTCTGTGAATTTACCTTCACTAAAGTTGAGGTCAGGGACGTAGCTAGAACTGACTGGGCCCCACAGCAAATTTTTGTATGGGGCCCCTCCCCAACTTAATGGACGTACTCATACATAAGCTCGCCACATACATGGACACGCTCATACAAGCACTGACCACATACATGGACGCACTTATACACACAGTCACCACATACATGGACATACTCATACAAGCACTGACCACATACCTGGACATACTCATACACGCACTGAGAACATACATGGACGCACTTATACACACAGTCACCACATATATGGACGCACTCATACATGCACTCACCACATACCTGGACATACTCATACACGCACTGAGAACATACATGGATGCACTATACACACAGTCACCACATACATGAATGCACTCATACACACTCACCACATACATGGACACGCTCATACACGCACTGACCACATACATGGACGCACTTGTACACAGTCACCACATACATGGACACAGTCGTACATGCACTGACAACATACATGGACGCACTCATACACACACTCACCACATACATAGATGCACTCATACACACGCTCATCACATAGATGGACATATATACTGTATACACACACACAAACACATATGACCATACAAGTAGCTATACACCTATTTCTACACACAAACACTTACCTTTCCTGTAGACAGCTGATGTCTGGTCCTCACAGGCAGTCTTGAGAAGTAGGTGCCATCACCCCTCTGTGCTATCCAGGGACAGCAGTGGAGGGGTTAATCAGGAACCTGGAGGGGGTGGGGCAGGCAGGCACTGTAGAACTCTGTGTGCAGGAGCTGAGAACCTGCTCACACTAGCTTGGTGCTGGGGGGGGGGGAGCTTGATCCCATAAAGCTCTGCTATTGGCTGCCAGCAGATGTCATAGTAAGCTGCCAGCCAATAGAAAACAGAATGCAGTACTGGCAAGGGCTGTGCCAGTACTGCGGATCCCAGCCTGAGAACAGCCATAGGAGGAGGAGAGAACAGGCATGGAGGAAGTGTACTGTGCCTGCAAGGAACTTTGGTGGGCGGAGCTCCAGTGCTGCTGCTGTAAGTGGCATCCTCTTCTATAAAGTGCAGCTGTATGTAAGGGCAGCCCAATATCTAATAAAAATATTCAGCACTGCTCTGGGGCCCCTTCTGAGCTCAGGCCCTGAAGCAGTTGCTTCCCCTGCTTCCCTGATAGCTACGCCACTGGTTGAGGTTATATACAGTACAGACTCATTTCCATTGTTTCAAGTCAAGCCAGTTAAAGGGAAGACTAAACCACCAAAACACTATCATGAAGCTGGGGTTTAGGGTTCTAAATCTGACCATAATGAACTTATTTGTCTCCACAAAGAATAGTAAATGATGACTTAAAGGGTTATTCCCATCTTGGACAATGGGGGCATATCGCTAGGAATGCCCCATGTCCTATAGGTGCGGGTCCCAGCACCTATATCGAGAACGGGGCCCCGAAAGTGAAGGAGGGCGCACCGCGCATGCGCGGCCACCCTCCATTCATTTGTATGGGGCCGCCGAAAATAGCCGAGCCAGCTATTTCCGTCGGCTCAATACAAATGAATGGGAGATGGGCCACGCATGCGCAGTGCGCCCTCCTTCACTTTTGGGGCCCCGTTCTCGATATAAGTGCGGGTCCCAGCGGTGGAACCCGCACCTATACAAAGTACAGTGACTCGTTACAGGAACATTTTATGCAAAAATACTATGCTGTGTTACCCACTGTCATGTACTACTCCCTCGGGCCCTGCTTGAGACATAACTTAGAGTATTAGTTTTGCCCAGAGTATTTCTTTATGCTGAACATTCCCTTATTATTTATGTGCTATAAAGTTAAAATAGATTTTATTGCACCCTCAGCTTCGTACTTATCAGAAGGAAAAAATCCAATTCATAGAACATTTATTATATTTACATGGAACATTTTCCTAGAATATTAGCCATTGTATCTATAAATAAGCTCCCTCCTCTTTTATAGCAGCGTCCCCTCCTATATTCCGTGAAATGATGCAGAACTATATTTCTCGATCCAAAAACACTTCATGAGCATTCATAGAAGAAGAGAAATCTAATAGTACAGTAATAGAAAGCAGATTGCTCACATAATAAAAACTTTGTTAAGAAATATTAATAAATAAATAAATAAATAAATAAATAAATACTCACTTGATGGTTTTTGTGCTATTTTAGGCCAGGTTCAGAAGGCTGATTTTTCTTAAGAAAATCTATGGTGGAAATCAGAGTTTGAGCCTGGATTTCTGCAGCGGATTTGCAGTTTGCACTAGATGCCAAAATTCAGGGTGTTATCTACTGTATATTCGTCAATGAAGTACCAAAGACCAGTATGCCATCTGTGGTCTAAGAATGAATTACAATCAAAGCTGCAAGTAAAAGCAGCTTTTTTTTTTGTTTGGATTACCCATATTCACATAAACAGTCACCACTGCCACCCTACTGCAATGGCATGTTATTGCCAGCAATTTTTTCAAGACCAGTAGCATGCGCAATAAGTTTCCAAATGTTAGGCATTAGGAAAGTGTGTTTAGGGACCTCTAATCCTATTAAAGAGGACATTAGTAGAGGCAAAAATTCACAATCACCTTTTGTTCAGACAGTAAGAACAGACATAGCTTCAAAACATAAAAAATAAATAGCAAAAAAAAAGGGGCCAGTCCCACCTCTTAGTAGGATGAGAAACAAGGTCCCAAAGGTTAAAGGTTAAAAATGCAACAACATACATTTAATTCATATAATAAACCCCCCCCTTCTAATTACATGAAAAACAAGACCAGCTTGTCAATGTATTATCAGGCTTTGTAATTGAAGCAGGGGCAGCGTAATCATATTCAACAAGTGAGGTGCAACGCCCCATGCCTGTTTACTCTACTGTAGTGTGCCAGGACTAGTAAATCTAACAGGATGCTGTCATAAGGAGCAGAATGAATGCAGATTGGCACAGAACTCTAGATCTTCTTCACAGGGGAAACTTTCTGTTTTCCTCTTGAATAAAAAAAAAAGGTACATCTTGTACTAAACAGTATCTAATTAAACTAAATTAGATACAATTGAACGACAAGCATAGGTCACTATCATAAATAAATCATCTTTGATTAAAACTAACAATAAATGTATACACTATAAAATACCTAGTATAAATAATTAATATTTGTCTGCAAAAAGTGGGGGAAAATGGCAGTGCATCTTATAAAGCGAATACTAGTGACTGTTTCCATTATAGAACCGCTCACTAGTATGCAGGGGGCACGGGGAGCGGTGAGTGAAGCACTGGCGTGGCTGTACTTCCCACTCCCAGGTCTTCACTGCTGTATGCAGTCAGTTCACAGTGCAACGCAGGCCCAGAGAAGACCAGGGAGCATGACTGCAGGAGAGACTGCTGAACCTGCAGAGCAGTGGTAGACCAGGCAAGCTAAATTACTTTACTTATTTTAAGATCTTAGGTCTTAATATGGGGTCTGAAGGGGGTCTGATAGTGGGGTCTGATCTGAGATCTGATAGTGGGGTCTGATCTGAGGTCTGATAGTGGGGTCTGATCTGAGGTCTGATAGTGGGGTCTGATCTGAGGTCTGATAGTGGGGTCTGATCTGAGGTCTGATAGTGGGGTCTGATCTGAGGTCTGATAGTGGGGTCTGATCTGAGGTCTGATAGTGGGGTCTGATCTGAGGTCTGATAGTGGGGTCTGATTTGAGGATATGATATGGGGGTCTGATCTGAGCATCTGAAATGAAGATCTTATCTGAAGATCTGATATGAGGTCTTATATGGGGGTCTAATCTAAGGATTTGATATAAGGGTCTGATTTGAGGTCTGATGGGGGATCTGATCTGAGGTCTGATATGGGGTCTGTTTTTTTTTTTTTTATTATTTTCCTACTTTAAAACCTAGGTGCATCTTATTATAATGTGCGTCTTATAAGGTGAAAAATTTGGTAATTGATAAAAATTGAAATGGCCTTAGAAGTGAATAATAAATACATAAGACCTCCACCATTCTCTCAAACCATTTTTGAGGGGCGCATTTATAATTATGTGACACAATGCAGAGTTGTTATTTGCTCCAGAATTGTTATTTTTACAATTATTTAAAGTTGACAGGTCTCCTGTAGGTGCTACTGTTGTGTTTGTAATAGTACCATGTAGCAGATAGGAGGGCATTTCTCCAGAGTGCATATAAAAATTTGCTCAACTGGTACAAGATCAAGACAATTTCCTTGTGGGCAAGAGAGCCTATTCCTACAGCACCTTAAAAAAATAATAGTGCTCCTGCAGTGTCCTACTGCTGAGGCAGCAGGATACTACAGATAGATTTTATGTGCATTAGTACCTGTATGCTGCAAAAGACTGGACAATGTATTGCTGTATTGCGTATGAATTAAAGTGTAAAAGTCCACATGGAGTTCACAGGCCATATTATCCAGCTTTATAGATAGGGCTGTACAGGGCCAGTTTCTAGGGAATTTTGCCAACAGGGCGAAAAATACAAAAGCGCCCCCTCCCAATCACGTTTAAAATGGCTTTACTTTCTAATGAAGAGATTAAAACACATTTTAAAAGAATCAGTCACCCAACGTACACCCAATGACTTACAGGCGACGTCTCCCCAGATTTCAGTTTCTTCACTTTCCTTTTCTTTTCAGTTTGGTCCAGAAGCTCATGTGCAGACGTCTTCGGTCAGGGGTGCGCAGCCTGCTCTGCCACATAAAAAGACGCCACTATTAATAAATGGCGCAGGGTAGAGGAGGTCTGCTACAGATTCTGCATTAGGGACCAGGGAATTCAGCTTATACCTTATGGCTTGTTGTTTCTGCAGTCCGCCCCGACTCTCTATAGCAAATAACCCCCTTATATTTTCATAAAATAATAAAAGTAGTGAAACTTTTTTGATCCCACCGCTCACTTCCGAATCACAGTATCTCCCCTCATACACCGAGCACCCCCATCCTCCACAGTATCTCCCCTCATACACTGAGCACCCCCATCCTCCACAGTATCTCCCCTCATACACTGAGCACCCCCATCCTCCACAGTATCTCCCCTCATACACTGAGCACCCCCATCCTCCACAGTATCTCCCCTCATACCACTGAGCACCCCCATCCTCCACAGTATCTGCTCCCCTCATACACCGAGCACCCCCATCCTCCACAGTATCTCCCCTCATACACTGATCACCCCCATCCTCCACCAGTATCTCCCCTCATACACTGATCACCCCCATCCTCCACAGTATCTCCCCTCATACACTGAGCACCCCCATCCTCCACAGTATCTCCCCTCATACACTGAGCACCCCCATCCTCCACAGTATCTCCCCTTATACACTGAGCACCCCCATCCTCCACAGTATCTCCCCTTATACACTGATCACCCCCATCCTCCACAGTATCTCCCCTCATACACTGAGTACCCCTATCCTCCACAGTATCTCCCCTCATACAATGAGCACCCCCATCCTCCACAGTATATCCCCTCATACACCGAGCACCCCCATCCTCCACAGTATCTCCCCTCATACACTGAGCACCCCCATCCTCCACAGTATCTCCCTCATACACTGAGCACCCCCATCCTCCACAGTATCTCCCCTCATACACTGAGCAACCCCATCCTCCACAGTATGTCCCCTCATACACTGAGCACCCCCATCCTCCACAGTATATCCCCTCATACACTGAGCACCCCCATCCTCCACAGTATATCCCCTCATACACTGAGCACCCCCATCCTCCACAGTATCTGCTCCCCTCATACACTGAGCACCCCCATCCTCCACTGTATCTCCCCTCATACACCGAGCACCCCCATCCTCCACAGTATCTCCCCTCATACACTGATCACCCCCATCCTCCACAGTATCTCCCCTCATACACTGATCACCCCCATCCTCCACAGTATCTCCCCTCATACACTGAACACCCACATCCTCCATAGTATCTCCCCTCATACACTGCCCCTCCATCTCTCCTCATACACTGCCCCTCCATCTCCCCTCATGTACTGAGCTCCCCCATCTCCCCTCATATACTGAGCTCCCCATCTCCCCTCATATACTGAGCCCCCCCATCTCCCCTCATATACTGAGCACCCCCCCATCTCCCCTCATATACTGAGCCCCCCCATCTCCCATCATGTACTGAGCTCCCCCATCTCCCCTCATATACTGAGCCCCCCATCTCCCCTCATATACTGAGCACCCCCCATCTCCCCTCATATACTGAGCCCCCATCTCCTCTCATATACTGAGCACCCCCACAGCATCTCCCCTCATATACTGAGCACTCCCACAGCATCTCCCCTCATATACTGAGCACCCCCACAGCATCTCCCCTCATATACTGAGCCCCCCATCTCCCCTCATATACTGAGCACCCCCACAGCATCTCCCCTCATATACTGAGCCCCCCATCTGCCCTCATGTACAGAGCCTGCCTCATATACTGAGCACCCCCACAGCATCTCCCCTTGTAGTCTGAGTCCCCCCACAGCATCTCTCCTCATGTACAGAGCCCCCCTCTCTCCTCATACACATCACATCCCTCATGCACAGGCTCCAGTACATTTACATTATGTTTTGTACTTACTGTGAAGAAAGTTCCTCACAGGTCAGCTGCCATCTGGAGTGACTCTTCCCCAGATAAGCTCCGCCTCCTCCCTCATGCAGCTCCATACAGCCCTCAGTGCCTTGTCCTCCTTGCCTGACGCTCCCACATGCCCCACCTCCTCCCTCACACACTCTTTACAGGCTGCTCTGTGCCGATAAATACTGTAGCCATAAAGAAGAGGGCAAGCGGTGAGTATAGCTAGTGCAGGGGGTACTGTACTCACTGTTCCTTCAGCCTCCTTCACTAATGAGCGCTTGATAAGACCCTTATGGACCTTGGGTAAGGCATAAAAACATGGAGTCTGCGGGTGTTTGGGGAACAAAAAGGCGAATTCAGACTTGTCGATCAACTTCATTTCAAGTGCCTTGGATAAAATACCCTTTAAAGAGCACTGAAATATTGTCATGGGATTCTGAGGCAGGACCCCATAACAATCAGTATTGCCCAGAATGTCCAGACACATGGTCCTATACTGATCGTGATCCATCACAGTGATATTGCCCCCCTTATCCGAGGGTTTAATCACGATGGAGGGGTCCCCCTCCATCGAGATTAATGCCTCCTTCTCATCCCTGGTCAAGTTAGAATTACCCCAGACAGTACCTTCTAGGTCACGAAGTTGTTCAGTGACCACTTTTAGGAATACATCTGGTAGTGTCCCTTCACCTACAGGTGGATTTTTGGTGGATGGGAGACTAAGGTCCGTGAAGGGCCCTTCACCGATCCCTCTCCCCCCCTCCTCCAGAAGTTCCGCCAACAACCTAACATCAGACAGTTCGTCCATATCTATGCCCAGCTCTTGACACTGTTGCTTGTTATGCGTACAGAAAAACTTCTTCCATTTCAATTTCCTAACAAAAAGGGCTAGATCCTTCACCCAATTAAAGAGATTGAATGCCCCCATGGGAACGAAGGATAATCCTTTCTCCAGTACACTTAATTCGTCTGAGGTCAATTTTCTGTCAGATAAATTAATAATTTGCAAAGCATCCGACATTTGACTAAAGGGTCCCTTGCTTCTACCCCCGATCTCATGCGACAGTTGCGCCACTACGTGTGTGTCCTGTCTCTGAGAGAGTAGTTGATGGTACGTGGAGGGTTCCCTAAAAAACCCCCCCGTTGGCCGGGTCTCCTGTTCCTATTACCTCTCCCCCTAGATCTTCCCCTGGCGGGCACAAAAATAGGGAACTGGGGAATGGGCTGTCGGCCTATGTCACTCTCCCCCTCACCTTCTGAACAGGATGGTTCCGTTTCTAGCTCCAATACTTTCGTAGTTTTTGCCCCAAATTCCAAAATATGCTCCTGGAAGTCTGTCTTGTCTCTTAGATACTGCGAATGTTTGCGTTCCTTGAGTTGTGCGGTAAATCGCTCAATCGTTTGTTGAAGGATTGATTCTTTCCGCACAAACTCAGGATTATTTGCAAACTGTTTAACCCCAGTAATTTGTTCTTGTAGAGTATTATGCAGTTTCCCACACAAGACCTTTTCTTCCTCCAAGAGCAAGATCATAAAACGCAAGGAGGCTTCTACTGATTCCTTTTCCCACTTCTTAAACAATTCAGATGATGAAATTCTTTGTGGGGGTAATCAGTATAGGACCATGTGTCTGGACATTCTGGGCAATACTGATTGTTATAGGGTCCTGCCTCAGAATCCCATGACAATATTTCAGTGCTCTTTAAAGGGTATTTTATCCAAGGCACTTGAAATGAAGTTGATCGACAAGTCTGAATTCGCCTTTTTGCTCCCCAAACACCCGCAGACTCCATGTTTTTATGCCTTACCCAAGGTCCATAAGGGTCTTATCCCCTTAAAAGGGCGACCCATAGTCTCTGGGACGGGGAGCCTCACGCATAACATTAGCACATATGTGGATGTTATCTTACGTCCATTTTTGTTGGCTCTCCCGTCCTAAGTGAGGGACTCGATGGAAGTTATTAAAAAACTGGAGGGTATAACTCTCGAGGGTGATTTGCTTCTTGCCAGCCTTGATGTTGAGGCTCTTTACAGCTCCATACCCCATGATCAGGGGTGTGGGGCTGTGGGAGCATTCTTGCGACAGAGAGGTACACACTTGTGAAGTCATAATGAGTTTATACTGGAGTTGCTACAGTTTATTCTTAAACATAATGTGTTTTTGTTTGATAACCATGTATACCACCAGCTCAGGGGGGTGGCGATGGGGAGCCCATGTGCCCCCACTTTCGCCAACCTCTACCTGGGCTGGTGGGAACGGGAGGTCGTATTCTCTGATGAGAATCGATGGGCGGAGCATATCCAGATATGGCTCCGTTTCATCGATGATGTGCTCATCCTTTGGTCTGGGACCAGGGATGATTTCATAGGCTTTGTGGATAGTCTCAATCGGAACACCTTGGGTCTTTTTTTCACCTCAGAGATCCAGGAACAGGAAATTACCTTCCTGGATTTAACTATTTTTAAAGACCAACAGGGAGGTTTGGGTACCAGACTATTTCGGAAACCAACAGCAACAAATAGTCTGTTGGAATGGAGGAGCAGCCACCCGATACCGCTCAAACGGGGCATTCCGAAGGGACAATATTTGAGGTTACGTCGGAATTGTTCTCGGTTGGCAGATTTTAAGGTGGCTGCTAAAGATCTACAAACCCGGTTCCGTCAGAGAGGATATCCCCAGGGTGTGTTGTCACAGGCCTATCAACATTTCTTGTCCATAAATAGGGGGGATCTCCTGACACCTAAGGTAAGAGGTCAGGATGGTGATCAACCCCGGATCATTGCCACCTTTGATGAAGCACATGGAGAGATATCAGAGATACTTACCAGATTTTGGGGCATCTTATGTTCTGATCCTGACATAGGTCACTTAGTTGGGGACAGGCCAGCTATCACTTATAGACGAGGTCGTAATTTACGTGACAGACTGGTTCATAGCTTTTACCAAGCACCTTCCCAATCTACATGGCTACGTTCGGGCCTCAAAGGAAATTTTCGCTGTGGTAACTGCATTGCTTGCAGAGCTGTTGGCACTGGGGACACGTTCACAAGCACGGTTACACAAAAGTGCTTTGTGATCTACTCCTTTATCAATTGCAGAACCAGAGGGCTGGTGTACTTGGCGACTTGCAAGTGTGGTCTCCAGTACGTCGGCAAAACTATCAGGGAGTTTCGCCGGCGTATTGGGGAGCATTTAAATGACATACGGAAAGATGCGGATACACCTATAGCCCGGCATATAGCCAATGAGCATGGGGGTGATATCAGTGTGATCACCTTCCAAGGGATCGAGGTCATCAGGAGATCCCCAAGAGGGGGGGATTTTGACAAGAGAGTCCTGCAAAAGGAGGCGCAATGGACCTTCCGTTTAAGAACTCTGCGACCGGATGGCCTAAATGAATTTATTTCTTTTGCGTGCTTTTTGTAAGGGACTTGTCTTATCCCTGCACCTTAACACTAGCATTAGAGCATATATATATTGATAATATGTCCGCCTGATTGACGATATGTCATCATCGGTGATCCCTGTGAATGAGAATATGATCCCCATTGTCTTAACTGTGGCTATTACTTCACCCTTCCGGATGATGCTTGACACATCTGGGAGGGAATATTTTGAGTTCTTAGCCACCGTTGGTGTATTCGCAACACTTTTATTTTCTTCCTCATTCCTATTTTATTTATTTATTTCCTCCTCATTCCCATTAACATTTTCCCTGTAGAAACCGCATGTTTTCTTTTCAAGAACCGCCATACAGATGTTCCCTTTTGTTATATTTAATGTTTTGACATTGTGACGGACTGTGCTAGAAGGAGACCAGATAGGGAGGTGGTACAACTTTTCCGCCTCCTCTTGGTCTGATTGACTGGCCTCGGCAGCGGCCCGCCTAGGGGGAGGAGCCAATGTGTTTTAAGCGCTTTGGGTAAGCGGCGGCCGTACGGCCTCCATAGCGCCGGTGCCGACACCTCACCTTCAGAGGTGGTCGGCGTCCTTTGTGTGTGTTTGTCCTACCTAGATACTGCTGTGGCTCCTGATGAGCCTTGTTATTAGGCAAAACGCGTAGAGCGATCAGGCAGGGATGTTAGGACCATAGTTTATCCACACACCAGCGCTTGCAAGTTTTTCCTTTGTGCTTGCAAACTGGAGCAGTAGCGATATCAGTGGGTGGTGTGAGTGTATTCTGAGCAGGCAGTTGCTTGCCTTCTCACACCAATCCCACTGCTAATTCTGTGCTCCTATTACTAGTGGTTCTATTCGGCTCTTTGTGTGATAGGTGCCCGATAGGTGGTTGGCATGTTTCATGCACACCGGAGTTGCACCTCGCATTTGATAATATAGCCGACATTTTACCTCTAGTATTTTTCTTTCCAATCCAACTGGGGGTGGATTCACTTATGGGATAGTGACATCATGTCTATGGTGAAAAAGCTCCCAATGTGCACCCTGGTTTGGATTTACGTAATTAGTATACGTTTTTCCCCACATTTTAATCGTTATAAATAAAGTATTAGAGTTTTAACGTTCCTCATTTTCAGTGATAGTGTCTTACAATTGTGGACGTATACATTCATTTTCCTAGTGGAAATCTGTGATCTCTTAGTAGTTTCCCTCTATTTACGTTCTATTTATCTTGATAGTTTTTTTATATTTTCTCACTTTACTTTTTTATACCTTTTCTATTGTTTTTAATGTTCATTATTATCCAAAAAGATCTCTTTCTTTTAACACTTCCCTCCACCTCTGTTCTTTTTGTCTTATCTTTTTTTCTTCTTTTTCTTCCATTTTGTTCTTTTTATAGGTGTTGATTGAGGATGTAAAATGAAGATGGGGGGGCGTGGGGGCCTCCCAAGGAGGGGAGATCGGGGTGCTGGAAAAAACAGCCGGACTTCCGATGTCCCGTCCCTGAAGGGCACACACCCCATATCTACACTGTAAATTTATATTTTTTGTGAAATATTAACAGAGATCACCAATCATTTATTATTGTATTGCTGAATCAACACCAGCCACTAATCACCTTGAAATAGACTTTATCTCATCACCATACAGGATATTCAAAGACACTTGGACTTCAGATATATTGTGGTTTTACCTTTTTTATTATTATTATTATTTTATTATCTTCATTTTTATTTTTATATAAAGATATAAGTTTGTATGCTCATTCTACAGTGAACCTATACTTTTATTATAAATATTTTTATTTAATAAATAATGTTTAATTTTATAAATAAGAGTAAGCCAAACTATATTACTAAGCCTTATCATCTTAAACATACAACATTCCCAAATTAGAGTGTGCCTACCATTCTATACTCAGAGAGAAGTACATGTAGCGGGGTCCTGCTCTGGTTTAAAACAGCCAAAGTCAAGCACACTAGATAAAAAAAAGTGTAGGGCAGCTTCAGTGTCATTGCTAAGAGGTATGCCAGATGATAAAGAGGTGGAGATGTCTGTGGAGAATTGCTGTCTGATCAAGACCACACTCCGAGAGTAGACTGATCACCTGCATAAAAAAATACACATCCCGCAAATTATATTTCTGGAAAGTATTTGCTGTGAGTACCGTAACCTGTCTAAAAAGGTACAGCACTATATATGGTGGGGACCACCCTGTGGTTGCATTGCCTTGCAAAACCTGTCAATATTGCACCCCTATTCCTGGACGCTTAAACAACAGTCAGATAGTGAAGTGCAATGTGAGCATAATAGTTCTAAAGAGAAAGCTCCAACTGCAGAGGTGTAACCTGAGAACTACTACAAATTGCACTTGCGTAAGAACTGCAAGTCCATGCATGCTGAGAACTGTGTCTAATGCATTTCAGCTTGAATCTTCAGTAAAGAACTGTTTGCTCATAATCTGGCCTGCTTCTTTCCAGCACTGCCCCACTGCACCAACATCCACGGATGCACCAAGGGACCATGCCTTGCTCCTCAAATCCACTGACACCTAGGACACTTCAACTGTCATCAGGCAGGAGAGACCCCAAAACCAGAGAGTGCCCTGAAGAGATTAAAAGATGCAGCCTTCCCCATCACTACATGGCCCAGAGGAGTGTCAGGTTGAGTACCAACTACAACTACCGTTCTTGCTACTGTTACTCGTTTCCTTTGCTCTCCTGGCTGAGACCACACAGAGCCTTTGCAGGCTTCTGTTTCCAAGTTACAATTCACTCTCAGGCTTCCTCAGCCTTGTGGCCCCCAGCCCTCCTGGCTGGGACCACACAAGCGCCCTCTCCAGGTCTGTTCCCTGGGGCCTCTCTCTCCAAGTCTCTCATACACAGAGGTATGTTTTATCCCTGCATGATTACACCCAGGTGGCCTCACCTGTGGTGGAATAGGTGTGTGGACTGGAATATCCAACTCCTCCAGACCTCTGTCAAGTATGAGGCCTGTCACTGTCTCACAGCTACTACAAGTCAAAGACTCCTGAAGAACTCTTTATGTCATGACGGAGAAGGGTTTTTTAAGCAGAACTCCACTTTACACACATTGAAGCTAATCCTACAAGTTACTAAGTATATCCTGTATGCCTATGAAAAGAGCAATAAAATCCTTACAAGTCACAAGTATGTTGTTAGTTAACATTTCTTATTTTCTTAGAGAACATATTACTGTTGTGCCTGGGAAGGTGATTATGTGAGTTGGGCTGATGAGCTGATATGAAGTGGAAATGGAAGCCAGAAAACACTTTTCTTGGTATGAAGGATTAATTGGGTTTAGTGGTTCCAGGAGATATGATGTGACCTCCAAAGAAGATCCTAGTGCAGAATAATCCTGCCTTTATTTTATTGGTCTATCAGTCATACTGAAGTCATGGCATATTATTGTAAGGTACAAAGGGGAGAAAGGCTGAGGTAATCTCTTTTAATGCCGGTTAATCTAATGATTACTACACGGTAATGCTGCTTATGGTGCTCTCTTTATAAATCATTGCTACACTCTGACTAGTTTACATTAAACTACGCCTGTCATGAAGACATCAGTAAAGACTGAGTAAATATCTAATTGCAATATAGAGTCATCGGCAGGCATGGGATTCAGCCAGTTCCCTCAGGTTCTCCAGATCCGGTTGTTAAAATTACAGATCCGGTGCTCTGGAGGTGGAAGCAGGGAGATGAGCGCTTCCATTCCATAGTTTAGCTCCTAAAAGTTGGGTGGTATATGTGTGTAGTGTATATATGGTGTATTTATGTATGTGTACCATGTATATGGTGTATTTATGTGTATGTGTGTTGCATATATATGATGTACATGTAAACATGTGTCGTGATGCCACATGTCCTCCATTGAGTAGAGAACCTGTTGTTAAAAGTTTGAATCCCACCCCTGGTCATCGGCATATATACCTTCAGTGGGAGAAATGAGGGAAACTTACCTTTCTGGGCTCCAATGCCCCCTTTAACCTTTGCCACCACAATGCATCTCTTAGTGGGGCAGGTAGGAATGTCATGTAATGCATGTTTGGTTTATGCCCTTCAACCATGACCAAAGGTGGCCTATTTAAACCAATCCTAGGGCCTCTGAGTTGGATTTGAACATGATGTACTTTGGAAAAACGTAAGCCAATTTTGCAGTGTTTCATGGATTATATATTTGTCAATAAATGAGATCTGTTCATAGTGCTGCAACGTGGCTGTTGCTGCAGTGGTACTGTGCCTGTGGGCTGGTGGGGCCAAGTGCCGGGAGCGTAGCCTGATGACAGGGGTGTTGTTGGGAGCTGAGTCTGCTCACCTGCAGGTGTGCCAATTTAGAGTAGGGACTAACTCAATAGGCCACTGTAACATGGTGAATGAGCCGATCCTTTTTGATCAAAACCTATACCAAGTGTTTCATGTACAGTTTATAAATGATGCTAAGAAGCAAAAGATCAGTGCATGGCATATAGATATGCAATGATGCCCTTTTCTCCACAGTCTAGTATCAATTGCCTACTCTGAGCCAGTACCTTTACTTTTTATGTGAGGAATCAGAACTTTGGATTGGACCATCACATGAGTTTTGGCCAATAGTCTCTGCCAATCAGAGAAATGTCTACCCTGATTTAGCTTGTGTATGTTACTGATCATGATCTGCTGTGACCTACACTTCCCTGACTACTCTTCAGGTTCTCCACCATTTAACCTCTGGTGAGATTTGACTATGCTTCCATTCCATCTAATCCACAGTACTGCATCCCGATTTTGCCTAGCCTTTGGTACCTAACCCTTTGGCTCCTGTATTCCTGGCACATTTTTTTTGTTTTGTCATTCCCATAACAACCGTACCTCCAACTTATTCCCAACGGGGTCCACCACTGAGATGCAGGGGATAAAACACAAAATTAGCTTAGGGCACCTAAGATCAGCAAATAGCTGAACATCAATATCTGTAGCATGGAGAACTCATTTAACAAAAAACAGAACAAATATGGACAGAAACATGGACAACTGATAACAAAATAGGAAATAAAATCAAATACAATATGGAAACAAAAAAAATGCAATCTGTATTTTCATATGCAAGTGTGAAGGAGACCTTACTAGATAAGACCATTGTAGGAAAGTATATGAAATTCAACCTTCAAGGAGCCAAAATAAAATCCTAACATAATATACAATCACCATCGCGTCTTAGTTTAGCTCCAGGATTATATAAAGGCTCTGTGTCAAAAACACATGCTGAACTACCAGAACTCCTTGATTCCTGGATACCAGATTAAAGGAATTTAACATGAAAAATGCAGTACACTTCAGTCAGGTTGCCTCATATGCTGTCACATCAGAACTATTTCAAGCGAATTTTACAAAAGGCTCTCTTAGCGATGGAGCTTTAATGCGGACGGGTTGTGGCATGCCTGCTACAATGGCGGGACATTATCCCTAGACAATACACACCAATTTAGTTCAAAAGACATGTTTACACTGCTCATCAGAGGAAAGAAGCAAAACAATGTTACTTTGGTCTCACGGGAACCCATATTTAACAACACCTGTGACCGTAAACACCTCCCCATCTACCCCCCTCCCCATTTAATATGGAATTTCACTATGTTGCGTGTAAAATGCACGCTAAGGGTTGTGTACCAGCAAAATACGACTCTGAGGTGTGCTATAAAAGCCACAGTAATCACAGCTGCTAAATCTACTTACTTAAATAGGTTCTTCTGGACTATACATCCTTAGAATAGGTCATTAATGTTTTGAATTATGGGGCTCTGACCTGGGCCTGGTACTGCAGTTTGTCCCATATATGTGAATGGGACAAACTGCAGTTCCAGACATGAGTGGGGAAGAAGCGGACCCCCACATGCATAGGAGGGCCTCAGTATACAAATCAGTGGGGGTCCCAGAGGTCAAACCTCTACCTATCAACCACTAGGATTCCCACCTGTTTGGATATAACACCAGCCTAGCCAGTATTATCAGCAGAAGGCCAGTGCTGATATTTTTACAAGCACATAGCAGTGATATTGATTTCAGTAGCCAAGGAGGTATGAGTTATATCTCAGGCTGGATAGCAGCCAGAGATTTGAACCAGGTCTTATTTTAAATCTAGGTTAATACCTGCAGATCTCACCCCTGATCCACCAAGGAGGTATGAGTTATATCTCAGGCTGGATAGCAGCCAGAGATTTGAGCCAGGTTTTATTTTGAATCTAGGTTAATACCTACAGATCTCACCCCTGATCCATCAACCGGTGATGGCCTATCCTAAGGATAGTCCATCAATATTATTGTCCTGTAGAAGACCCTTAGATCAAAATAAGAATATAAGAAGGTGACTGTGCTCAAAATCCTTTGATATTTTATGCAACCATTTTATACTCTCTCTCTCTCTCTCTCTCTGTATATATATATATATATATATATATATATATATATACAAAAAAAACAGCAGCACAAGTCAGCAAACAATACTGCGGGTGCAATTCCTGCAGGTCTTAAGATGATATGCCAGCAGTATACACTTTGCAAAAAAAGAGGCAGCACTCCAATTCAGTGAAAAGTGTAGGACCCTTTATTCCCAAGATGCAACGTTTCGGTCTACTCAGTGAGACCTTTCTCAAGCAGTGAACAACAAGTGTATACTTCGCATTGAATAGGCTAAGTAGGTGGAGTCACCAAACATGTGATCAATTATCAAAAAGAGCATGTGATCAAAAAATGTGACATCACAATCAGTGTCAAAAGTAATCAACAGTTCCATATAAATATGTTTTCATCAGAACTAACAACATTATATTGTGTAGTGATGTGAAAATCTCACAAGTGCAATCACATCACTTCATAGATGCATTTCACAAAACATAATACCTAGTGCAGGTAAATCATCAGATGGGGAATCGCTCGAGTTTGAATGTACAAAGTGGCGTCTGTGTATAGGAATAGCGCATGCGTCCCCACAGGGATCAGGTGACTCAGCTGAGTCACATGGGCAGATCATGTGGGCCCTCCTAACTGACATCAGTTGCAGGCGGAGACAACTACCGCCGCATCTGCGCAGTGGGATGCCCTCACTGCCCTTTCTTCAGCCGAACCCTTTACATATAACTACGCATGCGCGCCACTTTTAAAGACCCAAATAGTGACATGGATCGCACTGGATGTACAGATATTTCAAGGTATTCAGAATATAGGTGTAGTTCCATCTACACCGATCCAGGTGGATTTCAATCTAAGAATATTTCTATAGATCTATTTTTATCATTCTGAATTGATGGTGTCAATTTAGGAGTATACTAATAGGGCTATCCTGACATGCAATTTTGTGATAATCTGTCCTCACGGACTCTGATAAGAAGTATGACTAGTGTATACATGTAAAAAAAACTATATTTACTTGATTCTCCTTTTTATTACAGATCTTGGTGATCCCTAAAGTGCCCTTGAAGATCATCGGTATGGGGAAACACCGGAGTGTTTATATATTGTTTGTTTTTATTGTGTCTGTGTATTACCCACTGAGACCCTTACAAGCTAGGTGTATGGTTCGCACTATATTGAAATGGACAGTATGGGAGGTAACTTTGTTCCTGTAACACCCACATCAGTTTGAACTGCATGAGGCGGTGGGAGTTTGCTGACCTTCACTTTGTGGTGTTTGTTGCCGATATGGTGACCTTGTGACTGGTGATTAGCGACATTAACTGGTTGCTGAACGCTGCTCGCACACTTAGGAGCCGTGCAACGTTGTCATTGGTGATGGCGATGCCGACCCCTTTGTCACTTGTCGGTTTTGGTCGTCACACATGGTGATGATCCTTTCCCTTAGGACACCAGTAGTATATAATTATGTATGAGATGTCAGCATTAAAACTCCTTTTATACATAGAGATACTGTGGACCTTGGTGTTTATACATATTAAGCCCTCCAGGGAATTTATGTTATGGAACTACACCTATATTCTGAATACCTTGAAATATCTGTACATCCAGTGCGATCCATGTCACTATTTGGGTCTTTAAAAGTGGCGCGCATGCGTAGTTATAGGTAAAGGGTTCGGCTGAAGAAAGGGCAGTGAGGGCATCCCACTGCGCAGATGCGGCGGTAGTTGTCTCCACCTGCAACTGACGTCAGTTAGGAGGGCCCACATGATCTGCCCATGTGACTCGGCTGAGTCACCTGATCCCTGTGGGGACGCATGCGCTATTCCTATACACAGACGCCACTTTGTACATTCAAACTCGAGCGATTCCCCATCTGATGATTTACCTGCACTAGGTAATCAGCAACTATTGTTGCGGTTTTAAAGATGTTATATGCTGTGAACTTTGGTTTTAGCACATGTTCATATGGAGATATAATGTTTTGTGAAATGCACCTATGAAGTGATGTGATTGCACTTGTAAGATTTTCACATCACTACAGAATATAATGTTGTTAGTTCTGATGAAAACATATTTATATGGAACTGTTGATTACTTTTGACACTGATTGTGATGTCACATTTTTTTGATTACATGCTCTTTTTGATAATTGATCACATGTTTGGTAACTCCACCTACTTAGCCTATTCAATGCGAAGTATACACTTGTTGTTCACAGCTTGATAAAGGTCTCATTGAGTAGACCGAAACGTTGCATCTTGGGAATAAAGGGTCTTACACTTTTCAAGGAATTGGAGTGCTGCCTCGTTTTTTGCAAAGTGTATATATATATATATATATATATATATATATATACAGTACAGACCAAAAGTTTGGACACACCTTCTCATTCAAAGAGTTTTCTGTATTTGTATGACTATGAAAATTGTAGATTCACACTGAAGGCATCAAAACTATGAATTAACACATGTGGAATTATATACTTAACAAAAAAGTGTGAAACAACTGAAAATATGTCTTATATTCTAGGTTATTCAAAGTAGCCACCTTTTGCTTTGATTACTGCTTTGCACACTCTTGGCATTCTCTTGATGAGCTTCAAGAGGTAGTCACCTGAAATGGTTTTCACTTCACAGGTGTGCCCTGTCAGGTTTAATAAGTGGGATTTCTTGCCTTATAAATGGGGTTGGGACCATGAGTTGTGTTGGGCAGAAGTCAGGTGGATACACAGCTGATAGTCCTGCTGAATAGACTGTTGGAATTTGTATTATGGCAAGAAAAAAGCAGCTAAGTAAAGAAAAACGAGTGGCCATAATTACTGTAAGAAATTAAGGTCAGTCAGTCCGAAAAAATGGGAAAACTTTGAAAGTGTCTCCAAGTGCAGACGCAAAAACCATCAAGCTCTACAAAGAAACTGGCTCACATGAGGACCGCCCCACAAAAGGAAGACCAAGAGTCACCTCTGCTGCGGAGGATAAGTTCATCCGAGTCACCAGCCTCAGAAAGCGCAGGTTAACAGCAGCTCAGATTAGAGACCAGGTTAATACCACACAGAGTTCTAGCAGCAGACACATCTCTACAACAACTGTTAAGAGGAGACTGTGTGCAGCAGGCCTTCATGGTAAAATAGCTGCTAGGAAACCACTGCTAAGGACAGGCAACAAGCAGAAGAGACTTGTTTGGGCTAAAGAACACAAGGATTGGACATTAGACCAGTGGAAATCTGTGCTTTGGTCTGATGAGTCCAAATTTGAGATCTTTGGTTCCAACCACCGTGTCTTTGTGCGACGCAGAAAAGGTGAACGGATGGACTCTACATGCCCGGTTCCCACCGTGAAGCATGGAGGAGGAGGTGTGATGGTGTGGGGGTGCTTTGCTGGTGACACTGTTGGGGATTTATTCAAAATTGAAGGCATACTGAACCAGCATGGCTACCACAGCATCTTGCAGCGGCATGCTATTCCATCCGGTTTGCGTTTAGTTGGACCATCATTTATTTATCAACAGGACAATGACCCCAAACACACCTCCAGGCTGTGTAAGGGCTATTTGACCAAGAAGGAGAGTGATGGGGTGCTACGCCAGATGACCTGGCCTCCACAGTCACCAGACCTGAACCCAATCGAGATGGTTTGGGGTGAGCTGGACCGCAGAGTGAAGGCAAAAGGGCCAACAAGTGCTAAGCATCTCTGGGAACTCCTTCAAGACTGTTGGAATACCATTTCAGGTGACTACCTCTTGAAGTTCATCAAGAGAATGCCAAGAGTGTGCAAAGCAGTGATCAAAGCAAAAGGTGACTTTGGTCATCAGACCAAAGCACAGATTTCCACTGGTCTAATGTCCAATCCTTGTGTTCTTTAGCCCAAACAAGTCTCTTCTGCTTGTTGCCTGTCCTTAGCAGTGGTTTCCTAGCAGCTATTTTACCATGAAGGCCTGCTGCACACAGTCTTCTCTTAACAGTTGTTGTAGAGATGTGTCTGCTGCTAGAACTCTGTGTGGTATTAACCTGGTCTCTAATCTGAGCTGCTGTTAACCTGCGCTTTCTGAGGCTGGTGACTCGGATGAACTTATCCTCCGCAGCAGAGGTGACTCTTGGTCTTCCTTTTGTGGGGCGGTCCTCATGTGAGCCAGTTTCTTTGTAGAGCTTGATGGTTTTTGCGTCTGCACTTGGAGACACTTTCAAAGTTTTCCCATTTTTTCGGGACTGACTGACCCTTAATTTCTTACAGTAATTATGGCCACTCGTTTTTCTTTACTTAGCTGCTTTTTTCTTGCCATAATACAAATTCCAACAGTCTATTCAGCAGGACTATCAGCTGTGTATCCACCTGACTTCTGCCCAACACAACTCATGGTCCCAACCCCATTTATAAGGCAAGAAATCCCACTTATTAAATCTGACAGGGCACACCTGTGAAGTGAAAACCATTTCAGGTGACTACCTCTTGAAGCTCATCAAGAGAATGCCAAGAGTGTGCAAAGCAGTAATCAAAGCAAAAGGTGGCTACTTTGAATAACCTAGAATATAAGACATATTTTCAGTTGTTTCACACTTTTTTGTTAAGTATATAATTCCACATGTGTTAATTCATAGTTTTGATGCCTTCAGTGTGGATCTACAATTTTCATAGTCATGAAAATACAGAAAACTCTTTGAATGAGAAGGTGTGTCCAAACTTTTGGTCTGTACTGTACATATATATATATATATATATACTTTTATCTTAGTGCTGGCAGTCCCGTTCTCCTCTGTCTTCCCTGCGCACAGTGACTAACAGTGAAGCACAGAGAATAGAGATAAAGGAGCAGCGCTTCCAGCAGTTTGCACCACAAACCAGTCAGTTAGGCAGGGACACAGCAAGAATAAGGCATATATAGGGACCCAGGGACAGGGGTAGTGAGATATGAGGCAGGCTGAGAAGGCTTGTCTTTGTGTGTTCCACATAATTGTCTTCAATGATTAGTAGACACTGAATATGGACTCTCCAATGCTTAGTTGCAGCGTTGCTAAGGAGACCCTTTGCACCCTGTTTTCTAGTAAAAATAAACATTTTTACCTAATAAAGTATATTACAAAAATGTTTAACATCCCTGTCCCTACAGAATATTAAAAATAAACCAAAATGACATTTATACTTTAAGTTCTTGGATTTAAAGGAGCCTAATATTTATTATTTCTTTAACCATATCCTCTTACGAAGTGACTGACAAGTGGAATAACAAATATTTAATGCCTCGGGCCAACTAAATCCACATTGTCCCACTTTAAAATAGAAGCCGAGTTATATGTATAATCACTTCCTTATGTAAACAGCGAGCAGCCGCTAATGAGTGATTGCTAAATTTCCAATTCAAATTAGCCATGTGCGAAGTTTCTGATCTGAACGTAGCGCTTTAATCCGTTTTACATGTCAGTCTGATGGAATGCGAGATTACACTCTCACTGTGACATAAAGCATAAAGAACCCAACTGTGAATGTGAAAAATGTATTTATTTATCGTACTTATTACTGAACTACTGTAAACATTTCTGACAACTTGAGAGCTGACACTCCCTCTAAAAAGAGAGCAACAAATTAAAACCAGAACCTGCTCATTCAAAATTCAGAAAATTGGGTTGTCTACAAGGGTATATCCAGGTCTCTGCCTGTGGTGCACAGAGGGGGCCATAGCAAAGGTTAAAATGAGGGTGTTGCTTGCCACCGTCACACTCCTAACCACCAGTGAGTCGAAGTCCTGGTGCTCCTACCTGGTGGCCTTATCCACATAAAAGTTCTTACCACCAATTACAGCGGTTGTCCAACTGGAGCAGCAGTAAATATAAAATAAAAAAGATTCTACACACCTATTGTCTCCCCGTCACTTCCAGGGTTGCACTGCAGTCCTGCAGTACTGACGTAATCTTCCTGGCTGCAGTGTTGATGTCCCGTACATACCAGGTCACCATGCAGCCAATCACTGTCCTCAGCAGTATACAGGACAGTGATGACATAATGGTGAGCCAGTGATTGACTGCAGCGGTGACTTTGTGTGCATGGAACATCACTGCTGCAGCCAGGAAAAAAAACACAAGTGGAGAGAAGCAGAATAGGACACTGGAAGTGGCAGCTACGAAAAGTGGTGAGAATGTATTTTTTGTTATTTTATTATATTTACTGCCACTTGCTAGTTTTCTATTTAACTCGAACAACCCCTTTAAAATGGGGACAGGACAATCTGGAATGGATCTCCTCTCTCAAGCATAGCTAGTGCACGTGCTACCACTATTGTGCACAAGGCTAGCCTTATGTTGGATATGTATAGTACAGCACCTTCAATTGCCCACTATTATGCTAAAAATAATGCTGAAAAAAAATCTGGGTCAGCACACAGGAGACATCCATGTGATAACTAAGTAGATCTAGCACTGGAATAATGATTTTTACTGTGGTTATTACAGTAACTACAATACTGTTTGCATTCACATGGCCGCCTGTCTTTAGGGATGTTGTAAAAGGGCTGCCTGTCTCTAGGTGATATCATGCTGTTGATAACGTTTAGTGTAAAAAAAAAAAAAAAAAAACATAACACACACACACAGATCTCCTTCTACATGGACACTGACAGACATACTGAGGTGCTGCTGCCGGTAGTAATACTGTATATAATGTATATCTTCTCCTCCTCAGTACATTCCTGTTCACCTCATATGTGGGCAGTTAATGGAAAAGGGGTCACATGACTGATGGCATGTTTAATTCTATTCAGCTCTCCTATGGATGCATTTACAGGAATAAAATGGCTACTATATATATATTAGAAAGGTATGTGAGCAAAATTTTAAATAGATGTATATTAGAAAATTGTTCAGCATCCCATTCTCTAAACAAATACATGTAATCATTAAAACCAGAATACACCTTTAAGGTCAGACCTGATGGTATATATGCCATTGGTATAAGAATATATACTTGAATCCACAATAAGTTAAAGTATCATGACAAATAATATTGTAACAAGTAGCAACATGGGTGATTCCACAAGAGGGGGGTATAGAAGAAGAGCAAAACATGTTCCATTATGTCATCCTCATATTTCTGCAAAATTCCATCTTGTTTAAAAGAAATTGAGAGGATCTTTTCACTGGCTTGGGAAATCCCTCCATACGGGTCATCCCATTTAAATGAGCATGATGGAAAGCAGACTGTAGACTTCAGTTATATGTTATATACCGTATTACATAGTCCAAAGTGGACAGTCCCTTTCGTACGGTATATAGAAGGCATTATTTTGATTATAGGAGCAAATTTAAAGCGTATGGTTTTATCCGCTGGAACGTGGTACGTGATTGTGTACTGAATTGCTGTAAAACAGAACAATCCATGCATGTGTTCCCTTAGCCCCAGGGGTGGAGACATGGCAGAGTTCAATGCGGTGGAAGTGATCAGTTTAGAACCCCCTTTTTCATATATAACCAGCAGCTGACAAATCTAGTCCACCAGAGATCAGCATGGAATACCTCCTCAAGGCCCAGCCACTTACGATGATGTGTGGTCCCAAAGACAAAGTACCAGCAATCCCTCGATTCATCTACTATACAGTCATCTGCAATTACTCCACAGATGATGGGACCTCAGACGATTGTCAGAGTGGAGGAGCCATCATGTCAGAATACTCCAGATAAAAGTGTCTACCCAGCTGCCCAATGACAGGTTCTACCACCGGCAGTGAAGTTGTAAGTCATTGCCGAGAGGAAAAAAAAACTGCTACTCAAGAATGGAACGTTGTTTCCGGAGCACAAATAAATGCTACTCTTGGGGGCAACACTTGAAAAGCCAGTGAAACTGTAAAGAGTTTGAGCATCCCTCTTAACTAAGTAAGGAGTTTTGACAGTAAAGGAGTTTTCCACCTTTTAGATATTTATCATCAATACCAGATCGGTGGGGTCCAACACTCAGCACCCCCAACCATCAGCTGTTAACAGCAGCTGGTTGCCAGAAACAAAACATTGGACTGAGCCAGAAGCAGAAGGCTCCATCTACTGTGTAGTGGTGGTGTTGACTTACTGCAACTTCCATTCACTGGAATAGGGGCTGAGCTACAGGACTCCTCCCCAACCTTCTACTTCCGTCCCCATCCACTGCCAAAAACAGCTGATCCATGGGGCGCCGGGTGTTGGACCCCCTCCGATCTGATATTGGTGACCTATCTAGAGGTTGTCTCACTTCAGCAAACTGCATTGATCATGTAGACAAAGGTAATACAAAGCACTTACTAATTTACTGTAATTGTCCATATTGCCTCCTTTGCTGGCTGGATTCATTTTTTCATGGCAATATACACACATTTTCATAGCAAGGAGTTATCACCACCCTCTTATCCAGCAGCGGTGGCCAAGCTTGCACACTATAGAAAAAAGTGTTGGACTATGTACACTCCCCAGGTCCCAGCCTCCAGAGAGTCTATGCTTTTTTCTACAGTGTGTAAGCACGGCCATTGCTGCTGGATTGCAGGGTGGTCATAACCGCTGAGTATGAACAGTGTATAATGTGATGGAAAAATGAATCCAGCCAGCAAAGGAGGCAATATGGACAATCACAATACATTAGTAAGTGCTAGAGATGAGCGAATCATTGAAAAAATTATTCGCCGAACATTCGCCGAAGTTTTTGTAAGATTCGTATATTCGAAGAATATACAACAAATTCGTTGTATTTGCGTACAAAATATACGTTATTATGTGCTATTAGTGAACATTCGCGCACTAATAACGAACGTACAGTTAAAAAATGTTCGCAACTTCTTAGAAGACGTACGCACGAGCGTACAAATAGCTTACAAATCCTCAGCGAACTATAGTGTACGCGATTACGTAATACGCAGGCATGTACGACGAGGGGCCGCGGCGTGCAATCCTCAGAGGCAGAGCGAATATTCGAAAATGGCATCCAGACGATCCTCATCATTTAGCTCTGCTGCACAGCTGAAATACATAGTCCGGCTGATGGACCGCCAGGATTACGATTTACGATGGCACACACCGCCACCCGAACCAGCATAAAAAGGAGGTGATCCAGCAGGTGATCCGAGGCTTGCGCCATCGTTTTGACACCTTGCGGACCCCGGCCAGATCCAGTGTAAATGGTCAGATCTGAAATCGCCCTCAGAGGCAGTATGTATATTTGAGGTAGAACAAGTAAGGTGCTGTCTATCCGGCATAGTACAACCATCCACCAGACAATAAAGTGAATATGAGGACACATTGCGGTACCTGTAAAGAAATACACACAATGGGCAACATACTTGAAAACGTTGCTGAAAGGTAAAAACATTAGTGCAAACAATCCAGTGCAAACAATATAGTGCAAATACATTATAGGTATAATGTAAACATTTTAAATATCACTTACCTAGTATGCTCACGGACACGTTTAAGTCTCTTTTCTTCTTTCTGTCATAGAACTGGAGCAGAGTCCCAAACTCAGTTGCAATTTGTAATCCACATAGATAAAATTGTAATCCAAATGGGTAAAAAAATAGGGGGGGGGGAAGGGATGAGGCGCACGTCTGCGCAACTTGGTTAAAGCAGCCTCGGGGACCATAGAATTTTGATGAAGGGAGTAGTCCTTCCGCGGCAGAGCGGGAACTCCTGCCGCCTCCGCCGTGTCAGCCAGCGGAGTGAACACCTCAGCGGGCACCTCAACCGACTTCTTAGGCTGCCGGACATATTGAGAGATGTAGCTCTCCTCCGGTTCCTTCTCCTCATAGGGGTCGGTGCGCCACACCATGCCTCCCCAGTCAGGACCTCGCTGTGTCGCCATCTTAATTTCCTGAGTTGCCTCGTCTTCCTCGCGCGCTGGAGAAGGGGCGGGGCTACCAGGGAGGAGTCTGCATCGCAAATCAATTGAATTCGTACGCAACAGCGTATAGAGTAACTTATACGTAGCAATAGCGTATAATTGATAGGACAAAGCCGAAGCGAAGCACCTAATATTCGGATTTGCTTCGCAGCTAAAAATCCCAAGATTCGATACGGATAAACGAATCGACGAATCGATTCGCTCATCTCTAGTAAGTGCCTTGTATGAACACTGTCTACATGATAAATGCTATTTGCTGAAATGAGACAACCCCTTTAAGGAAACAGCACCATTTTTCAAATGTCATATTTGTCACTCTATGTGGTAATATCTTTGGAATATTTTTATTGTATTTATTCAAGCCATACTGAGATTCCTTTTTTTATTCATGACACACTGTATTTTATTTTAGTAGTGAATTTTGGTCAACATATTTTGTTCTTACTTCCAAAAATCCTAAATTAAATTCAAATGTTAAAAAACTTGTAAATTTGAATTTCTCTGATTTTAAGACAAATAATACTTCACATAACAATGAATAATTAACATTTACCATATGTCCAGTTTATGTTGACATCATTTTTTAAGTCTACTGTACTGGAGGCTTTAAAAAACTTTAGGAGCAATTTTTAAGAAAAGACTACATATTTTTAGGGCCCATTTCAAATCTGAAATGGCTTTTAGGAACCTATATAAATCACTCCATTTTAAAAACTGTACAATGAGAGGGAAGAGGGAGGAGGAGCTTTCCCTGTCACTAATTGCTAATGGGGAACCTGTTTTATCTGTCTCCAGCTTTATAATGGAGGTATTATCTTTCATTGTGATTGTGTCCTGTAATGATAATGAAATGACAGCACAAGTTAACGTATTTTCTCAAGATAGGACATTTCTGTCTGTGGTTTGATTTAGTGGCCAGTGTAAAAACTGCTTTCAAGCTGTTTTTAAAGGGGTTTTCCAGGACTTAACTACTGATGACGTATCCTCAGAATAGGTCATCAGTATCTGATCGGTGGGGGCGCCACTGCCTTCTCACAGCTCACCGAGTACAGCGTTGTACATTTTACAGCGGCTGTGCTTGGTATCGCGCTCAGCCCCATTCACTTGAAAGGGGCTGAGCCGCTCCTAGGCCACATGACAGATGAACGTGACGTCACTGGCCTAGGAAAAGCTGAGAGAAGGCCTCAGCGCTCACGGGAGCACTGGTGCCTTCTCAAACAGCTGATTGGCGGGGGACCAGCACCAATCAGATACTGATGACCTATCACGCAAAATCCCTTTAAATTTAATGAAATGCAATTTCAATATGCTTGAAGGGGTATTCCCATCTGGTCATATATGACATATTGATAGGATATGCCATAAATGTCCTATAGGTGTGAGTCCCACCTTTGAGACCTGCTCATATCTATTCTCCACACGGGGCCTGCCATGAATGGAGAGCACAAGGTGTCTGTGCAGCTTTCTTCATTTGCTTCTATTGGATTCTGAAAATAGCTGAGCGCCGGGTTGCCTATTTTAGAAAGTCCCATAGAGGTGAATGAAGGGGTGCATATACATTGCACATGCATAGTGTGCTCTCCATTCATGATGGGACTCTTGAGACAGAAATAAGTCCCTGAGGTGGAACCCACACTGAACAGACATGTATGACCTATCCTAGGACAACCTCTTTGGTATAAAAATATAGACATTTTATGATAATAGATTTCTTTTAACCAAACAGCAGGAAAATGCAGTAGCTGTAACATTCTATTAAGCATCACCCTAACCAAGGGCATCATATCAAACATTTTATTCATGGGCTTCATGGAGCCAATTTGTATTATTTTACCAAAATGTTCTTGGCTGAATAATGATCTCTAAAGAAATACCTCATAATACAAGTGTGCACTGTGCAGCATATGTTTATAATAAAAATGAAAATAATTGACATGGAAGAGCATGCAAATTGAGTTGTCTTAAGACAGAACTGTATGGGGTGCAATCATGCACGGATTGTTGGTATTTAAGCATGTATTGCGAGGCGTATCCAAGGATGCACATCTTTTTGTGATTTTATATAACTCTATCTGTGCATTGCCATGCCAACACGACCCTAGTAGGATACAACAGAGTCAAGAACTAGTCAACAAACGTATATAAAAAAGACACATGAACTGGAGAACTCATAGTAAACCAAGTATTACCACAATACAAAGCTGACGTCACACAGCAATCATTCACTATTACTAATCAGGATGATTGAGAATGCAGAATGCAAATCAGCACTATAGACACCAAGACGAAAACCCGGCCCACAACCGTACTGTGTTCTATCTATCTACAGTCATGGCCGAAAGTTTTGGAACCCCTGAAATTTTTCCAGAAAACGAAGTATTTCTCCCAGAAAATTATTGCAATTACATGTTTTGTTATACACATAATTATTTCCTTTCCGCCGATCAGCTGTTTGAAGAGGAGGCGTGCGCCGTACCTCTTCATTGTTTACACGCTAGCCGTAACATGGGTAGCGGTGAGTAGGTTTAATTACACCTAACCACCCCATTAATTTCAATGGGAAGGCACGTTCTTATACAAGTGTATGGGAGCAATCCTCCCCACTGAAATGAATGGGGCGGTTAGGTATATTTACACCTGCTCACCGCTACCCATGTTACGGCTAGGATGTAAACAATGAAGAGGAGGCAGCGCTGGTATGGTGCGCGCCTCCTCTTCAAACAGCTGATCCGGCACCCGGCACCCCCGCCGATCTGATATTGATGACCTATCCTGAGGATACGTCATCAATAAATATAACTTGGAGAACCCCTTTAATATTTGATTGCACACCCTTGGGAAGAAATAACTGAAATCAATCGCTTCCTATGACCATCAACAAGCTTCTTATACCTCTCAACTGTAAACTGCTCCAAGTCTCTCATATTTAAAGGGTGCCTTCTCCCAACAGGTGTTCAATGGGATTTAGATCCACACTCATTGATGGCAACTTCAGAACTCTCCAGCGCTATTTTCCCATCCATTTCTGGGTGCTTCTTGAAGTATGTTTGGGGTAATTGTCCTACTGGAAGACCAAGGACACACACACAGCTTTCTGACACTTGGCCTTACATTGTGACCCAAAATCCTTTGGTAATGTTCAGATTTCATGATGCTTTGCTTACAGTCAAGGCACCTGCATCCGTTTCGAACCCATTCATTTCAGTGGGGCCACAAAATAGCAGGCAGCACTCCGTGTGCTGTCCGCATCTGTACTTACAATCCGCAGTCCCGCAAAAAACATAGAACATGTCCTATTCTTGTCCACAATTGCTGACAAGAATAGGCATTTCCACAATAGGACTGTACGTGTGTGTTCCGCAAAATGCAGAACATATATGGGCCGGTATCCGTGTTTTGCGGATCTGCAATTTGCTGACCACAAAACACATACGGCTGTCTGAATGGGCCCTTATTTGCATAAATCACTGTATCCAGTGTCGGACTGGCCCACCAGAGGACCGGAGGATCCTCCGGTAGGCCCCAAGCCACCCAGCCACTTAAAAAAGTATACTTACCTGTCCTGCCGCGCTGCCGCTGTCCTCGGCTCCCACGCTCCACTGTCTTCCCTTCCGGCGCGCACTATGACCTGACGCAGCGTCAGGTCATAGTGCGCGCCGGCAGGGAAGACAGTGGAGCGCGGAACCTGATGGCAGCGGCAGGGCAGGTAAGTATGCTTTTTTTAAGTGGCTGGGTGGGCTGATCTGAGGTCTGAGGGGGCACAAGACGCTGACCTGAGGTCTGATAGGGGCACAAGACGCTGACCTGAGGTCTGATGGGGGCACAAGACACCGACTTGAGGTCTGATGGGGCACAAGACGCCGACCTGAGGTCTGATGGGGGCACAAGACACCGACTTGAGGTCTGATGGGGCACAAGACGCCGACCTGAGGTCTGATGGGGGAACGAGACGCCGACCTGAGGTCTGATGGGGGCACGAGACGCCGACCTGAGGTCTGATGGGGGCACGAGACGCCGACCTGAGGTCTGATGGGGGCACGAGACGCCGACCTGAGGTCTGATGGGGGCACGAGACGCCGACCTGAGGTCTGATGGGGGCACGAGACGCCGACCTGAGGTCTGATGGGGGCACGAGACGCCGATCCCTGTACTGTGACATCACTGTGTTTATTATCTCTGTACCGTGACATCACTGTGTTTATTATCCCTGTACAGTGACATCACTGTGTTTATTATCTCTGTACTGTGACATCACTGTGTTTATTATCTCTGTACTGTGACATCACTGTGTTTATTATCCTGTACTGTGACATCACTGTGTTTATTATCCCTGTACAGTGACATCACTGTGTTTATTATCCCTGTACTGTGACATCAATGTGTTTATTATCCCTGTACAGTGACATCACTGTGTTTATTATCCCTGTACTGTGACATCACTGTGTTTATTATCCCTGTACAGTGACATCGCTGTGTATATTATCCCAGTGCAGGAAGAGGTAAGTGGTCTGTGTTTGTGTGTTTGTTTTCTATTTTTCAGGGTCGTGAATGCAGAGGACTACGTCGGATTCGGTGGACTACGTCGGACCACCTTTTTTTTTCTTTTTTTTAATAAAATGGTCAAACAGGGGTCTGGGGGAGTGTTTATTTCAATAAAATGTTTTATACTTGTGTGTGTGTATTTTTTTTTACAATACTACAGTTTTAGTAATTACGGCTATCTACAGACAGCCCTGATTACTAATACTGGGCTTAGTGCTTGCCGGTATGGCAGGCCAACACTAACCTCAACATCTATTACCCACCCACCGCCACCAGGGGTGCCGGGAAGAGTCGGGTACCCGCAGGACCGGACCTTCTAAATTGAGGGTCTGGCTCTGGGGCGGCTGCAGGCTGGTACCATTAGGCTGGGAAGGGCCAATAACCGTGTCCCTTCCCACCCTGGTAGTGCCAGGCTGCAGCTGCTGGTTGTATCTGGCTGGCGAAGGAAAAAAGGGGGGGACCCCACGCCATTTAAAAAAAAAAAAAAGCTGGTCCGACGTAGTCCACCGAATCCAACGTAGTCTTCTGCATTCACGACCCTGAAAAATAGAAAACAAACACACAAACACAGACCACTTACCTCTTCCTGCACTGGGATAATACACACAGCGATGTCACTGTACAGACATAATAAACACAGCGATGTCACTGTACAGACATAATAAACACAGCGATGTCACTGTACAGACATAATAAACACAGTGATGTCATGGTACAGAGATAATAAACACAGTGATGTCACCGTACAGAGATAATAAACACAGTGATGTCACAGTACAGAGATAATAAACACAGTGATGTCACAGTACAGGGATAATAAACACAGTGATGTCACCGTACAGGGATAATAAACACAGTGATGTCACCGTACAGGGATAATAAACACAGTGATGTCACAGTACAGGGATAATAAACACAGTGATGTCACAGTACAGGGATAATAAACACAGTGATGTCACAGTACTGGGATAATACACACAGTGATGTCACTGTACAGGGATAATAAACACAGTGATGTCACAGTACAGAGATAATAAACACAGTGATGTCACAGTACAGAGACAATAAACACAGTGATGTCACCGTACAGGGATAATAAACACAGCGATGTCACTGTACAGGGATAATAAACACAGTGATGTCACAGTACAGAGATAATAAACACAGTGATGTCACAGTACTGGGATAATACACACAGTGATATCACTGTACAGGAATAATAAACACAGTGATGTCACAGTACAGAGATAATAAACACAGTGATGTCACTGTACAGGGATAATAAACACAGTGATGTCACTGTACAGGGATAATAAACACAGTGATGTCACTGTACAGGGATAATAAACACAGTGATGTCACTGTACAGGGATAACAAACACAGATATTTCTTTATGGTGGGCCCCAAGAATTATTTCCTCTGGTGGGCCCTAGGTACTCCAGTCCGACCCTGACTGTATCTAACTGGAACGTAGCCTGCTTGCCCTACGCGGCAAGTCCACAACTGGCCGACGTACCCTACTCTGCTAGGTGCAGAACTGACATACACACACAGAAGAAACAACACAAAAAACAATGTCATACAGGAAAGGGTCGGAACCAGGCGGACAATGCAGTACCAAATCAGACGACAGAGGGTAGTCAGAATAGACAGGCCGAAGTTAGAACCAGACGGGAAACACAGTACTAAATCATGAGACAGAGAGTTGTCAAAGACAAGCTGAGGTCAATACAAAAAGCAATCCAAACGTACACAGAACAGAACTGGGAGCACAGCTAGGGTATCTGGCCAGGAAGGGGCTTAAATAGAGCACTGAGTCCCAGGATCAGAACCTGATGGATCATGCCTTGGCGCTCCATTAGTTAGAACACAGTACATAGGAATAGAGCAGCTGGGCAATCAACCCACTGCTAGTGTCCTCCAGCACACACCCGCTGTGGGTAGAAACAGAGCATTGCATACTTTTGCTAAGGATGCTGTCATGTCACCAGGGGGGCGTGGCTTCGCAGCGCGTCTTTCCGGCGACATGTGTCTTTCCTGGCAACGTCTTTCAAAGGCCATTCTGGGCATGTGAATCTATTGAAGGTAAAAATCTTCTACAGAAAATCCTAAGAGGGAATTTATCTAGGCCAATGTGCCAATTTCCTGGTTCAAAAAAGTTCAAAATTCTGGCAAATTCTGGCTTTTATCTAACATTTGGGTGACTTTTTGAGTATTTACACTGCTCACGCTGCTTTTTAAAAGTTGGCTGTGCATAGCAGAAGGGATTCTGACAGACTGCTGTAAAGCTGAAAAAGATGTAAAGATGTGAAAAATGCATTAAGAGGTTTATGTCCCTAATAAATTCAGGGTATCTTACGCCAATTGACTTCTGACTAAGGCTATCAAATTATGACCATACACACTGGTCAAAATCTGAAGTGGTCTTAAATAAGGTGCACCAGCCTTTTAAAAAACATATTATATCTTCTATCATTCTGTGCACCAGAAACCCAAATCTTCTTCCTCTTCTTATCATGAACCATGATTACAGTAAAACTATTGGGCCACATGAGGCCATGCCCCCTACCACTAATTCCAACCTCGTTTTAAAAAAAATAGTGGCATAAATTCCCCAAAAAATTTTATTTGCAAAATGTGTGACTTTTGTATGCCAACATACCACTGGACAGCCCAACAGACATGCATTGTAAACAATGGCAATGGTGGTAATAATTATGCACTGATGTTTATTCATTACCAGTGCCCATTTAATGCTGCCTTCCTGGACAATAAAAAAAGATAGCGGCACATTTATTAAGACCGGCTTTTTAGACGCCGGTCTTAATAAGCCCTATAGCTGGCGGTGAATCGCCAAAGTTATGTAAAGACGCTGGCCTCTACCTAACTTCAGCGCATCCACCGCATCTAAATCTATGCCAGCTTCTTTGCTGTCTTACATTTAGACTATTTTCTATGTCTAAACCAGGTGTAGAAAATGGTGAATGAGACAGGCCCCTTCCCCACCTATGGCATGCCCCCTTTTTTAGACCTGGCGTGAATGTGGAAGAAGTCGTAGATCTGGTCATAAATGACCCCCATAATTCCAAAAAGACGATTCCAAGTGTATTTTTCAACCTAAAAACTAGCTGTAGGGTATGGATTCAGGCAAGACATTCCTATACACCTCTGTTCAGATGTAAATAATTATACAGCAGTTTGTAGCTAGTTTTGTAGCATCTCCATCAGGATGGGACTTGTGTAAACATGATCCAAATATTTCAATAGCTGCCTAGCAAAAACAGTTAAAGAAAATGAAAATGCCACAGCATGCAAAAGTGCGTGAGTGCGTGTATGTGTGCATCCATGTATGTGGTGAGTGCATGTATGAGTGTGTCCATGTATGTGGTGAGCGTGTGTCTCTGTGCGTCCATGTATGTGGTGAGCGTGTGTCTCTGTGCGTCCATGTATGTGGTGAGCGTGTGTATGTGTGCGTCCATGTATGTGGTGAGTGTATGTATGTGGTGAGTGCATGTATGAGTGTGTCCATGTATGTGGTGAGCGTGTGTATGTGGTGAGTGCATGTATGAGTGTGTCCATGTATGTGGTGAGCGTGTGTCTCTGTGCGTCCATGTATGTGGTGAGCGCATGTATGAGTGCCTCCATTAAGTTGGGGAGGGGCCCCATATAAAAATTAGCTGTGGGCCCCAGACAGTTCTAGCCACGCCCCTGAATGATATGCTTTATTTCTGATGGAGCTGTGTCAGCGATGGAAGGCATAACCATTTAAGGACCCCATGCACCTGTTTGTGCAAGATGCCAGCAGTAGTAGAGTAGTGATGAGGCTGTTATTATGAGCTGACTGGAATTTTTGAGGTTTCATACAGACTGGGAATGAGCTTTCAAAACTGTTGGGATGACTACTGGATAGTCACTCACTCAGGAACTTAGGGCTCCTGCACACGACTGTATGTTTTTTATGGTCCGCAAAACGCAAAAACGGATCCGCAAAAAACACGGATGACGTCCGTGTGCATTCTGTATTTTGCGGAACGGAACAGCTGGCCCCTAGTAGAACAGTCCTAACCTTGTCCATAATGCGGACAATAATAGGACATGTTCTTTTTTTTTGCAGAACGGAAATACGGACATACGGAAACGGAATGCACACAGAGTAAGGGCTCATTCACACAACCATATTTTCTTTCCGTTTCCGTTCAGTTTTTTTTGCGGACCGTATGCGGAACCATTCATTTCAATGGGTTTGCAAAAAAACGGAAGGTACTCTGTGTGCATTCTGTTTCCTGTGTCCGTTTTCCGTTCTGCAAAAATATAGAACATGTATTATTATTATTATCTGCATTATGGACAAGGATAGGACTGTTCTATTAGGGGCCAGCTGTTCCGTTCTGCAAAATACGGAATGCACACGGATGTCATCAGTATTTTTTGCGGATCCGTTTTTGCAGACCGCAAAATACATATGGTCATGTGAACAAGCCCTTACTTCCATTTTTTTTGCAGACCCATTGAAATGAATGGGTTCGCATATGGTCCGCAAAAAAAACCAGAACGGACACGGAAAGAAAATACATGGAGCGGAGACAAAAGTTTGTGCATGCAGAACTTTTGTATCTGCTTCAAAAATCATCTTCTGAGCGGAAACCTTATGGACCCCATTATAGTCTATAGTGCTTAGGCTCCGTTTGGCTCAGTTATGTGCCGAATCCGTCCTTTCCGTTCTCCTGCTCCTAAACGGAGCAGGAGAACGGAAGAGCTGAACGGTGATGTGAACGAGCCCTTACTGATAAATCTGTTATTCTCAAGAAAGACAGGTTAATATGAACCATGCCTCTGTGCCAAAAACTTTTTGAAGACCTCATAAGACCTCAGAATAAGCAGGTGTGTTCTCCAAAAAACTTTATGTTATGGAGGATGTCAGTGAATGAAAGACTCCAGTGTATTAAGCATCTGTGGTCAAGTTTATAATAAAAGAAAACAATAAAAAGAAAAATTCCTAAAATGGACAACAGACTGAGTAGCCCGTGATTTGTCGCTATGATACTTTAGTTCATGAAAAGACACCACAAAGGAAGCTGCCTAAGTCCATAAACAGCCTCTCAAGTTTTCTCAGACCAGCCTGGATGTTCCACAATGCTTCTGGAAAATGTTCTATGGACTGATGAGACAAAAGTGAATGTTTTTAGTTCAAATGAACAATGCACATCAACAAGAAAAGCATGGTAGAGGGGGTATCATGGATTGGGTTTGCTTTGCTTCCTCAGAGCCTGGATGCATTGCAATCACTTCGGGAACAATGAATTCTAAAATGTATCAAAATGTTTTATACAAGAATATAAGGGTAGCAGTCCATGACCTCAAGCTTAAGAGACAGTGGGTGGGTCCATAAGACAGTGATCCAGAAAAAAAGCACAAGCAAATCAGCTAAAAAAATGGTGAAAAAGAAGATTTGACTCCTAAACTTAACTATACGCAGATATTGTGGCATTACCTGGAGAGGGCTGTGCCCAGAAATATTGATTAACTGATACACATTTGTAGGGAGGAATTGTCCAAAATTCCTCCTCAATATTGTGCAAATCTTATTTGCAGCTACTAGAAATGAATGGTGGAGGCACACTCTCTGCACTGTGAATATTTACTCCATTGGCTCAACACAAGAAATGAACAGTACAATGATTTGTGTGCTATTAGTTTAGTTAGATTGTGTTTGTCTCTAATTGTTAATTAGATAAAAATGAGACCACATTTTATGTTATTCAGTGCAGAAATCCTATTGAAACTGCACTGTATCTAGTATACACTCATTAGATAATCACCTGTGTAATCCATTTAGGAAATAATATCCCTGTAAAATAAATGTAATTACAGTCAAAAAGAATCAGTCTGTATTTAACATTTACTTCCCTCGTGTAATATACGGTTTTGTGTATCCTCTTTTTAACCCCAAGTATCATAAAAGAGATCTTGCCTTTTAAAGACTATTTTCTCTGAAGAATGTGTCTTAACATAAAAATGGAACATAAAGTTATATTTTATTGTGGTGCCTCTTGTGGGTTGGCGATGAGAGAATAAACAATTCCTTGTTTCTTTGTGGTGAGCCGACAACGCTTTATCTTTATTCTTGTGGGTCAGTTCCATGCAGGAATTGCTTATGCAAAAGGCCTGATTGGTGCAAAATACCTTTACCTTATAGACCAAGTAAAAGCCGTTGACATGGCTATTAAAATAACATGCATTATTATTATTAAAGGGAAACTGTCAGGAATTTCATGTCCAACATTAAAGGGGTTATCCCATCTTAGACAATGGGGGCATATCGCTAGGAAAAAAATGATCTATCACCTATCCACAGGATTGGTGATCAATATTGGATAGGGGGTTATACAACTGCTAGCTCCTCATACAATCTTGAGAGAAAAAAGTTCCCAAGTCCCCTCTCTGAATGGATTGCACATGTTGGTCCTCCACTGAATCCTATGGGGGTGACATAGACAGCACTCCATCAACCCCATGAAAGTGAATGTAGAGGTGAACCAACTTCTGTGCAGCTTGGCAACTTGTTCTCAGGATTGCTGGTGGTCCAAGCAGTTAGATCCCCAAGATCTGATATTTATCACCTATCCACAAGTGAGATAACCCCTGGTAGGATAATCCCTTTAATTCTAAAATATTTACCACAAATATTCAAATGGTTTATAAAGAAAACAGCATTCCCATCTCACAAATGTAGTTTGTATAGTTAGATATAGCCATACCAATATTATTACTAATAGAATGCATTTATCGTATTTTCCGCTTTATAAGATGCACCCGAAGATAAGACGCATCCCAGATTTTAGAGTAGGAAAATGAGAAAAAAATATTTTTCATGAGACCTCATATCAGACCCCCCATAAATTTCAGGACATCACATCAGACCCCCATCAGACCTCAGATCAGCCCAGTGTGCCCCCATCAGACCTCAGATCAGCCCAGTGTGCACCCATCAGACCTCAGATCAGCCCAGTGTGTCCCCATCAGACCTCAGATCAGCTTATTGTGCCCCCATCAGACCTCAGATCAGCCCAGTGTGCCCCCATCAGACCTCAGATCAGCCCAGTGTGCCCCCATCAGACCTCAAAATCCGCCCAGTGTGCTCCCATCAGACCTCAGATCAGTCCATTGTGCCCCCATCAGACCTCAGATCAGTCCATTGTGCCCCATCAGACCTCAGATTCAGCCCAGTGTGCCCCCATCAGACCTCAGAACAGCCCAGTGTGCTCCCATCAGACCTCAGATCAGTCCATTGTGCCCCCATCAGACCTCAGATCAGCCCAGTGTGCCCCCATCAGACCTCAGATCAGCCCATTGTGCCCCCATCAGACCCTCAGATCAGCCCAGTGTGCCCTCATCAGACCTCAGATCAGACCCACTGTGCCCCCATCAGACCGCAGAGCAGGCCACTGTGCCCCATCAAGACCTCAGATCAGCCCACTGTGCCCCCATCAGACCTCAGAACAGTCCAGTGTGCCCCCATCAGACCTCAGAATCAGTCCATTGTGCCCCCATCAGACCAGCCCACTGTGCCCCCATTCAGACCTCAGATCAGCCCAGTGTGCCCCATCAGACCTCAGATCAAGCCATTGTGCCCCCATCAGACCTTCAGATCAGCCCATTGTGCCCCCATCAGACCTCAGATCAGCCCACTGTGCCCCATCAGACTTCAGAACAGCCCGGTGTGCCCCCATCAGACCTCAGATCAGCCCACCCAGCCTGCACCGCAGCTCCGCTCCGGGTCTGGCACTCCTCTGGCTTCTAAGGCCGGCCCTGCACTGTCACCTGACTGTGTGCAGCATCATGTCATAGTGCGCGCACTACGTCCTGACGCTGTACGCAGGCAGGACAGTGCATCGCCGGCCCGGGAAGCCAGAGGAGCGCCGGACCGGGAGCGGAGCACAGAAGAACAAGTAAGAGAGGTTTTTATTTTATTGTTATGGGGCTGGGTGGGCTGATCTGAGGTCTGATGGGGGTGCCGCAGCTAAAACATACAAGTGAGCGCTTCCATAATGGAAGCGCTCACTTGTATTCGCATTATAAGACGCACCGCAATTTTCTCCCTACTTTTGGGGGGGAAAAAGTGCGTCTTATAAAACGAAAAATACGGTATATAAAATGTAGAAGATTTGCCTATTTGTATAGGCATTGTCCCACACACATCAGTCAGGCCGTTGCCCCTAGTTACGGCCACCGTGGCCATGTAGTAGTGGTGGCCGGCTTGCTCCTTTTCAAACCCGCTCTGAGGTAACTGCTGTATTGTGAATGCACATTGCATGAGCATGCGCAGACGCATCTTATGTACTTTCACATTTGCGTTTTGGACACTACCAGTCCAAAACACAATGGTCAGGATCCGTCCAAAATGCAGACTTTATAAACGGATCCTGCTCCATAGAGATGAATTGGTCTTGGAACAGGATCCGTTTCTCTGCGTTTTGGAGGCGCAGACAAAAATGCTACATCCCTAAGATGTGTCTCTGCGTGCTCATGCAATGTGGGTTCACAATACAGCAGTCACCTCAGAGCGGGTTTGAAGAAGAATAAGCCAGTCACCACTACAACATGGCCGCGGTGGTCGTAACCAGGAGCCACGGCCTGACTGATGTGTGTGGGACAATGGTTATACAAATAGGCAAAACTTCTAAACGGTACATTTTATATAAATGCATTCTATTAGTAATAATATTGGTATGGCTATATCTAACTATACAAACTACATTTGTGAGATGGGAATACCCCTTAAAGCTCTTTCACTGTGGGTTATAAATGGTGGTAATCACCAGGGACCCATAGCAATCAGTTGATGACCAGGACAGCTTCATTTTAAAGATGCTTATATACCTTGAATGGCTGTAGTTAAGCTGATTGCTGTTCTTCTTGACTCAACTCCCCACGTACTGTATGTGTTTTAATAGAAAGGAGTGAAAGCTGCAGCGAGAACCCTCTAACAGTGTCTTATCTTCTTTGAAAACAAAAAAACTGGGCATTAAAGCTCAACACGCACCTCCAAACACTTAAAATAGTCAGCTTGTTAGGGGTGTCAGACCTCATAGAATGGATCTTTTTGGCCTCCATACTTACGATGATTGAAGGAATCAGGCTGACACTACTTTTTACGGCTGGTTACATTACGCTCTGCCGGCGCCCCGTGGCACTGCAGATGGCTGTGACCACACTATCATTAGACAGCTGTGGTCATAATGAAGATCCTTTAGAACCGTTGAAGTGGTCTCTGGGCATGAGAAACAAATACCAGAAGGCGCACGCTCAGCTAAGACCCTTGATGTAAGATTGACCCCTGCTGGTTGTGAAGTTAGCTGAGAGCCTGCTGTCTGTGAATTAACTCTTTCCTGCTCTGACTGTGGCAAGATAGGGTTAATTTGCTTTTTTTTGTCTATAAAAAATGGAGAAAAAAGTAAAAAAAAAAATATATATGAATAAAAAAATTTAAAAAAGTCAAATAAAAAATAAATCAGTCATGGCTATAGTTATTAGTTTTAGCAGGAGTATAGCAGACTATGTACTATACACACATTTTTTTCACCTTTTTCTTTCATAAAAACATAGTAACATAGTTTCTAAGGTCGAAAAAAGACATCTGTCCATCCAGTTCAGCCTGTTATCCTGCAAGTTGATCCAGAGGAAGGCAAAAAACCCCTGTGAGGTAGAAGTCAATTTTCCCCACTTTAGGGGAAAAAAATTCCTTCCTGACCCAAATCAGGCATCAGAATTACAACCCATCTCTAGTAACTATAACCTATAATATTATTACACTATGATCTCTCCTCCCCGATGGGCCCCCACTCATAAATTATGCAATCAACCATCTAGAGAAAGAGAGTAAAAAATAAGAACAAACAGATGAATCATTATATAATACATTACTACATATAAATGTTATCTAGGAAATTATTATACTTACCCATCGCAGTCAGGAGAATTGTAAATAAAAATTTGAGGACCAGATAGCAACAATTATAGAACTGCAGCCTTTGGGAAAATGAGAAAGACTGTATGAGAAGAACTGATAAAACTGAGATAAAAAACATATAGAGACAATAAGACCATAGGACACAATAGAAACTGATAAAAGAATATAGAGAGAAACATCATATTTGCAATATATCAAGACTTATGGGCTAGAAGTTTTTATGGATAAGATTCTAATAATATCAGAAAAAAATTTTTGTTTCTGTACTTTATTTCTGTATTTTACCGTTTATATTATATTTTATTAATAATATATATATATATATATATGTAATATTAGTATGTAATATTAGTATTTAATTAAGGTTCATACATATATCCCCACTTTATGAAGGACTCTATGAGCATATTTTATTTTATTTAATATTTAATATGATAAAAACAACTTTTTCCTATACTCACTATGTGGATTAAGCATACAATGAATTGCATTAAATCCACAGCTCTTTATAATTCAAATCCAGACTGGACTTTGACAACAACATAATCCAGACCAGACCTTATTCTTCTGCCACAAAGAGGAGATCCGCCGCACGCTATTTAAAGATGCCAGCCCTCCATACAGGTATAATGACCACTGAGGAAGGGGCATAATATTGAGTCCCCGAAACGCGTATGGTATTGGACTATACCTGTTAAAGGGCATCTAAGAGAATTTACACAATTCGATACTTAGAACTGTGTAGAAAACAAGAGGAGCTCCCGGATTCACAAATAAGTTACATATTTGCAACATTAAGAACTATCACGAAGTTCCAAGAAATACAACGTTTTCAGCGTTCTACTCTGCTTAACTCTGCCCATCTCTCTCACTATCTACAGCGCAGCCAGCGCTACTAACTACTTAACAGCACCGGAACCCACGTTGGGACGCCACGTGGGACGCCGAGTCAGGAGCAAACGCGCGCAAACACCATCAGCAGCCAGTGTTCCCAACGCTCCTCTCTGTCAGCGCTGCAAGCCATACAGCATCACTGGAACCTACCAGGGAAGCAAACACTGATCGGAGAGAATGTGCAGCAGAAACAGAGGTTTGAAAACTACAAGTGGTAAAGTACAAAAAGGATTAACCATAAAAGTATATATATATTTACTCTCTGCACAGGAGACATATTACCTATATCCTTATGGAATAACATTGATTCATTTAATGGTGATTAACCCTTCATGTAGTAGAGAAGTATATGTAAAGCCATCTATAATACAACTCGTGGACCAAAAGGAACTACTACTATTCCAGTCCATATAAAAAGGACTACCACAGTGGACTATATAATTTTTATTTATATTTTTATATAATTATTTTTTATCAACCATATACTTTTTATATACTTTTTATCCACGGTTATCCTTAATTTTTCATTTTTCATTTTTCTTTTTTTTATATATCGATATATTCAACATTTCTCTATTTTTTGTTCCACTTTGAAATATCTTTTCTTCTTGTGTATAATTTACAATATGTATATTTTCTATCTATATATATTTTTTATCTATTACTAAATGTTTTTTGATGTTATATTGAGATAGTCACACGACATAATTTATAGGAGCAGTAACAACTTATCTATCTATATAGTACGACTCATACCAACATCTGATATTAATCTGATATTAACTAACATATCTGGTGCTATGACATCTGATTGGTACAAGAAATTATTACTATTTACTATTTACAAGAACATAATACACCAGATGAGGAGTGTGCCCATTAACAATTACATTCATATTTATTTTTCGTTTTGAGACTAAGAGTAGGTCTCCTAATAGGAGCACGTTCGTTCCATTTCTGAAGTTGGTGAGCCACCACACAATTATCTGTAATATTATTACACTCCAGAAATACATCCAGGCCCTTCTTGAACTCTTTTAGTGAACTCACCATCACCACCTCCTCAGGCAGAGAGTTCCATAGTCTCACTGCTCTTACCGTAAAGAATGTTTTAAAAAAAATATTATTTTTTTTGGCAATAGTATATATAGCGGACTTTGTGTGTATTAAATATACAAACATACACACTTTTTTTATATCATAAAAAAATTTAAAAAGATATACAGTACAGACCAAAAGTTTGGACACACCTTCTCATTCAAAGAGTTTTCTGTATTTTCATGACTATGAAAATTGTAGATTCACACTGAAGGCATCAAAACTATGAATTAACACATGTGGAATTATATAAAAAAAAACACCAATAACTATAAAACACACCAATATAAGAAAATTACATACTTTATTAATTCATCAAGAAGATATATAAAAAGGTAAAAAATCAATGGTGGTAACTATACACACAAATGGAGAGGCATACTTGGAACAGTAGTTGCAAATTACCTGATTCTACAAAAGCGCCACAAAAAGTCATAATAAAGTGCAAGTGCAATTGCATAAATCCATAGTATAAGGCACGATACGCAGAATAACAAAGTCAAAGTACATGGTATAATATCATACAGACCATTGCCACCTCCAGCCCCAACACACGTTTTGCTGTCGCTTTCTCAAGGGGATCAATTCTAATTGGGGAAAGGTTTAGATTGATTTTGGCCACATAAAAAACAGGGAATGGATTTTCTCCCTGTATACATTCCCATTGACACTTATATCTGTATTATACACAGTGGGGAAAATTCATCCCATACATAGTTCATTTTCCAATAATCTGTTATCTGTATATTGAAGAGCCTTTACATTATAATATAGTATATATACAGTACAGACCAAAGGTTTGGACACACCTTCTCATTCAAAGAGTTTTCTGTATTTTCATGACTATGAAAATTGTAGATTCACACTGAAGGCATCAAAACTATGAATTAACACATGTGGAATTATATACTTAACAAAAAAAGTGTGAAACAACTGAAAATATGTCTTATATTCTAGGTTCTTCAAAGTAGCCACCTTTTGCTTTGATTACTGCTTTGCACACTCTTGGCATTCTCTTGATGAGGTAGTCACCTGAAATGGTATTCCAACAGTCTTGAAGGAGTTCCCAGAGATGCTTAGCACTTGTTGGCCCTTTTGCCTTCACACTGCGTTCCAGCTCACCCCAAACCATCTCGATTGGGTTCAGGTCTGGTGACTGTGGAGGCCAGGGCATCTGGCGTAGCACCCCATCACTCTCCTTCTTGGTGAAATAGCCCTTACACAGCCTGGAGGTGTGTTTGGGGTCATTGTCCTGTTAATAAATAAATGATGGTCCAACTAAACGCAAACCGGATGGAATAGCATGCCGCTGCAAGATGCTGTGGTAGCCATGCTGGTTCAGTATGCCTTCAATTTTGGATAAATCCCCAACAGTGTCACCAGCAAAGCACCCCCCACCATCACACCTCCTCCTCCATGCTTCACAGTGGGAACCAGGCATGTAGAGTCCATCCGTTCACCTTTTCTGCGTCGCACAAAGACACAGTGGTTGGAACCAAAGATCTCAAATTTGGACTCATCAGACCAAAGCACAGATTTCCACTGGTCTAATGTCCATTCCTTGTGTTCTTTAGCCCAAACAAGTCTCTTCTGCTTGTTGCCTGTCCTTAGCAGTGGTTTCCTAGCAGCTATTTTACCATGAAGGCCTGCTGCACACAGTCTCCTCTTAACAGTTGTTGTAGAGATGTGTCTGCTGCTAGAACTCTGTGTGGCATTGACCTGGTCTCTAATCTGAGCTGCTGTTAACCTGCGATTTCTGAGGCTGGTGACTCGGATGAACTTATCCTCCGCAGCAGAGGCGACTCTTGGTCTTCCTTTCCTGGGGCGGTCCTCATGTGAGCCAGTTTCTTTGTAGCACTTGATGGTTTTTGCGACTGCACTTGGGGACACTTTCAAAGTTTTCCCAATTTTTCGGACTGACTGACCTTCATTTCTTAAAGTAATGATGGCCACTCGTTTTTCTTTACTTAGCTGCTTTTTTTTGCCATAATACAAATTCTAACAGTCTATTCAGTAGTACTATCAGCTGTGTATCCACCTGACTTCTGCCCAACACAACTCATGGTCCCAACCCCATTTATAAGGCAAGAAATCCCACTTATTAAACCTGACAAGGCACACCTATGAAGTGAAAACCATTTCAGGTGACTACCTCTTGAAGCTCATCAAGAGAATGCCAAGAGTGTGCAAAGCAGTAATCAAAGCAAAAGGTGGCTACTTTGAAGAACCTAGAATATAAGACATATTTTCAGTTGTTTCATACTTTTTTGTTAAGTATATAATTCCACATGTGTTAATTCATAGTTTTGATGCCTTCAGTGTGAATCTACAATTTTCATAGTCATGAAAATACAGAAAACTCTTTGAATGAGAAGGTGTGTCCAAATTTTTGGTCTGTACTGTATATATTTGTTTAAGTTAGATTTAGTATAGCTTTTTTGTGCATAAAATATAAAAGAACACAAATATTTTTTTCATTTATGAAAAAAAGATAAAAGCTTAAAATGTCCAAATTTTCCCAAGATAAATTTCTTTGAGGGTTAAAATTTAAAATTAAAAAGGTTTTTAATGTTTTGGCACTATACAACATCTTTACTGGCAGTACGGTGCCATGCAGAAATATAGGCCGCCAAAATCCAAAATGCACTCCAGTTCTTTGAAGTCTTGCAGTGAGCCCAGCCAGTAGATAAATTACACAAGTAGCATCCATTTTCACGGTATAAACATACGGTAATGGTTTTAGAAATGTTTTGTCTTGAAATCTTTTATAACCAAAAAAAATACTTTTTTAGTTTCACAGCTTTTCCTTTGATGTTTTTTTTTATTATATCTGTCATCTAATGGCACAAAAGAAAGATCTGAAGTGTCCTGTGAAAAATAATATCAAATACATGTAGGTTGGCTCAGAAATTAAAATATTTGCAGTTAGATAGGCCCATTGCTAAAATTGAAAAATTGGCCTGGTAAGGAAGAAGGTGGTAAACCTGAGTAAACACTCTGGCAATGCAGCAGTTAAAAAGGTGGTTTTTACTTGACTCATGTCAGGGCAACAATTTCACAGATAATTTGACAGGAACAGACAGTGGTTAAAGCCTCAATGAGGTTCCTTTAGAGATGAGCGAACGTGCTTGAAACGAGCACTGTACCGCTCGGCTCCACTGCGCTCGCAGGTACAGTGTTCCTTTCGAGCACGTTCACTCATCTCTAGGTTCCTTGCAAGTTTGGAGCTGCATTTGGGGATTTGGTCAGGATTAATGGCGCTCTCAAAGCTGAGAAATATAGGCAGAAACTTACCCATCTTGCAATAACAATCAGGGAGGTTTCTAATTGGCTCCAAATTTATTCTGCAGCAGGACAACGACTCCAAACATACGGCCAATGTCATTAAGAACTACGATATCAGAATTTTCAGACCAACTGAAGGACTTTAGTTTAGGGTCAAATTTATTTGTACTGGAACCAAATTTGCTGACTGATTTACTAAAATCCAACCCAAAATGAATTTCTCTCCTCTCTACTGGGGAATCTGGTCTCAGCATGATGATTTCTGTATGCGGTATAAACTCCATATTATCATCTTCTACTGGGGCCAAGGGTGGATTGGCCATATACTCTACAGGGAAATTTCCCTGTGAGCCTAGGCCCATGGGGCCACCTGAGCCGCTGGCCAGGTACGTAACAATCTGATGCTATGAGCATTACTTAATTTACTTATGCACCTGCTCCAGAAGCCACAGGTACCCTTCTGAATCCAATAATATCACCATGCACTGTGTTATTTGGCTTTGCTGGGGCGGTACCTTATACTGCACTATGGTATTTCTGGTCCTGCCTACTTCTGTTGTCCCTGCCTACTTCTGGCTTGCTTTTCCCCACCGTCTGTCAATTTGGCCTACAACTTGGGGCCACTCTTAGGTTTTTTTTTTCTCACAGCCACTTTAAGTTCCCAGTCCGCCATGGACTGGGGCATTCATTGCAGGTTTTGATTTAGAAATGTATGGTATATGCTGGGATTCACAGACTTTGTGTACTTTTAAATCACACATCGTTTGGTGCCCTATATCGGCAGTTCAGTGTTTTCTGGAGAATACCTCAATAATAGGGCATGTGATGATAGAGGTTTACAGTAGGGCTGCATATATGTCTATGGGCATAACTAGAAACTGCTGACCTCAGACCAGCCAAGGTGCTGTCCAGCATCTGGAACCCTTGGGCCAAGGCTGTGGCCTCTACAGCAGTAGTCTATGTTATGGATCAGGGGTGCACCACCAATGAGGCCAGGTGAGATGATCGCCTCAGGAAGCACCAGGTAGGGGCAAGAGGAGGGGCATTGGAAGGGCCATGGGCAATGAGCACTTTCATTGTGGCAAAGGGGTTAGGTCAAGAAATTGGCATGGGGGGGGGGCGCCGTTTCAGATTTTTCCTCTTGCAGCAGAAAGGCTAGGTGCACCCCTGCTAAGGGGATGGCCAACCTGCGGCTCTCCAGCTGTTGTAAAACTACAATTCCCACCAGGCCCTGCTGTAGGCTGATAGCTGTAGTGAGTCTGGGCATGCTGGGAGTTGTAGTTTTGCGACAGCTGGAGAGCCTCAGGTTGGCCATCCCTGCTCTATTCCATCTCTATCCTAATATTCCAATGTGCATGAGGCCTTGTTCCTGGGTTATGATGTCGCTCAGGATTTGGCTTCTTAGCAGCCCATGGTAAAAATATAATTTCCATAATCCTCCCTGAATCTCAGGTTAGTAAATGTGCTCCTTGGTCTTTACCTGGCTTTTATCTTTGGGAATTGTAAATACTGTGCACTAAGTAAGGATATTTTTTACTAGGAAAGACAGGTCTTTAAGATTAATATGTTCCTTGCATGTTCCTCAGAAAATGTTGTTTATGCATAGAGAGAGTGCTATGTATATAGGTAGAACAATTAGAAAACTGCAGGAAAGATTAAAGAAGCCGGTGAGCTCATTGTTTAATGAAAAGATCCATTGACTTCTTTATGGAAACATTCTTTTTCACAAAACATACGAGGAATTTAAATGAACGTGCAGTGTTTAGCGCAGACAAGATAGGTGGATTAAACCGCGGTGGTCACATTGTTACAGAACACGCCGGCCTAATTGACTTTCAAGAGATCATTTACGGTATGGCTGTCAATGTATAGCTTATGGTAAAACCTGTAGACCTAAGTACATTCAGCAGAAACAGAGACGAAAATAGCAAAGACAAGAACTTGTTTTGAATGGAAATGGATTTTAGTTTATCTCCGGTAATATACATTTTGATTTTTTTTTCCCATTATAGATAAGTAATATTATATTTTAATAGTTTGGGCATTTTTAAATGTGGCCATACCAATTATGTTTATTTTTATTGCTTATATTTTTTTTATTTGTACAAAGAGTCATTTTAAATTTTAATTTTTTTAATTTTGTTTGTTTTTAACTTTTTTTTTAGCCCCCCAGGGGTTTTGAACCTGGTAATACCACTATGTTCCTATTAAGCCCTGCAACAGGCAGGGTTTAACCCCTTGACAACATCTGCCCTATATGTACAACATGTCTTTAAAGATTGTGCCCAGTCTGGAGTGGAGCAAGTGCCATAGCCGCCTGGTATCTGCTTCATACACAGACACCCAGGGCTAATGTTTGCGATCTGTGATAACGCTGATTGCAGAATCCCTCAGATGCTGTTGTCAACTGTGACCATGGAATCAGATGGCTTTTCTTGGGAGCGTCGCACTCCCGGGGCCCGGTTGCTTCCTTGAACTGATATCAGGGAAGCCATTCATTCCTGCGGATAGGCTGGAGCCTATAGGAGGCAACCAGGCCTATCACAGGTATATTTCAATGTTGGCGTGCAGGTCGCAGTACTGCATTGGATTATACTATATTTCCCATACATTAATATTTTAAATCACTCATTAGTGTGTGCAAAAAGCAATCTAATTGCATGTTCAGTTATACCATATGGTGAGTGGCGTAAATGAAAGAAAAATTTAACTGGCCAATCTGCCGTTTTTTCTTCATTTCATCTCCCAGCATAAATTGAATAAAAAGTGATTAAAAACCAGAGATTGCCCCGCAAAAGTTGAGACTGAATCAGCTCCGTTGATGGAAATATTAAAAAAAGTTATAGGGGTTAGAAATGGTGATGCAAAGAAGAAAATCCCAGAGTTTTTATTTTTTTCAGTATTAAAAAAAAACTATATAGATGTGGTATCACTGTAATCATTCTTACCCAGAAAATGAAGGGAAAAAGTCACTTTTACCACATTGGGAAAGTCATAAAAATGGAAACCCATTAAACTGTGGTGAAACAGCATTTTCTTCCAATTTCACCCCATTTAGAATTTTTTTCAAGCTTCCCTCTACATTGTATGCAATATTATAAAACATTAAAAACTACAACTTTTCCTGCAAAAAACAAGCCCTAATACGTATATGAGAACAGAAAAATAAAAAAGTTATGGAAAAAAAAACGAAAATGGAAAATTGCCATGTCCTTAAAGGGTTAATAGGGACTTCAGGAGGCCCCAGGCTGCCATAGCAATTGAACAGATCTCATGGTGGGGGGTCATATAGTCACCAAAAGCAGCCCCCTCCCTGTAAAACATTTTTTTTTCAGATGCTGTGGTCATGTGTCCTTTCTGCTGCAGTTCTCTCCCTGTCACATCTTCCAACAGAAGATAGTGTTAGCGGCAGTTGAGAGATGGATCTGAGCCTGTACAAACACCTCAGCAAGACCACATAGAGATAAGGAAAAGAGAAAACAGCAGGTGGCGTAATACAGATAGATTTTATTCAGTAACTCAGTGGCTATACTAAATTATAAATTACATGCAATTTCATAAGTATAAATCCAAAGTGTAGATCCAGGTGCTGGTATGAAAAATGCTAAATATTTTTCTCCTTTCTCTTTTAAAAGGTTGTCTTTATGGGACAACCAATTCAAGGTGGATAATTAAAATGAAAATGCAATGTTTGATAAGTGGCCAAACAATGGCTTTACCAATAGGGACCTGTATGCTGTCCAATTCTGGCTATTTAGCATTTGAAACGGGTCCACTGTGTAAACGGTATAATAAGTAGAGTAAGTTTGTAATCGCACGGTAACTGCAAGAAGTTTATCATTATGCAGTGTAAAAGTTCAGACCACCTCTTACAAAGGCGTGTGATGCCCGGGGTTTAATTGAGTTTGCTCACTGCAGTTTGCTAAATCAAGATTGAATATAAACTTACAGAGATGAAGTCATATTTTAAAAAGTTAGAAATCATTCCCATATGTGTCATTAGACACACCGTTTGTATGTTTAGTAAAGCTGCTGCAAGACTAATTACATCGCATGTAACTCCAGCAAAGTAATGCTTTCTATGTAGGAAACAAAGGAAGTAAAGAAAGAGGAAATCTACTGGCGGGATGGAGCAGAGATACATTAGTATTGTAATACAAGCGAATCTGACATGACGCATACATATAACTTATTACTCTGTGTGCAGCACTATGACATATGTTGGTGCTATTTATGAATAGAGTGAAATTACTAGGCTAGAGGTATTTGCCATATTTTTTGGACTATAAGATGCACTTTTTAGCAAGAAAAAATGCTTTTACCACTCATATCCATGGATATGGAGCAGCTAGATATGGTTCTGGTCTTGTTTGAAAGCTTACAGTCTAAAATTTAAAACAAGATCAGAATCATAGAATTATCTCTGAAATGATAGAAGGTGAAAATGAAAGCAGGTTACAGATGTGTTCACTCCCGACCCCAGCTTTATCTCGCGATGTAGTGGAGATAATGCTGTGATTCTGCTCTTATTTTGAAGCTTTGACTGTCAGCTTTCAAACAATACCATCTCTATAGCTTTTCCCAATCCAGAGATATGAGTATTTAAAGCAGCCTCCCCTCCAGCTGTTTATTACCTAAGCCAGCATGGAGGGGGACGTGGAGTAATGGATTGTTAAGGGGTTAATGAGATCCTTCCCTGAGGATTTTTTCTTAGATTCTAGGCACCTATGGGGTATACACCGGGTGGCTCTATGGTGTTTGTAGTTGCGTATATATCTGTGCATGTTTTTATAGCTGTTGTGTTATGCCTGATGAAGGGACCTTTCCAACAAGGGAAGGTTGAATAAGCAGAAAATATATTTTTTCTAATTTTCTGTTGTCTAAACCTGGGGTGCGTCTATAGTCTAGTGCGTGTTATAGTCCCAAAAATACTATAGGTTTGCAGATCTGTGTCCCACTATAACCCGGGTTGGCAACCTGTCGGTCTACCGAACAATTCAGTCCAGAGCGCTCAAATAGGGCATGAAATGCCCAACTTGGGTGAGGATGAGGTAAGGATCCGCCAGTGAGTGACATCCAATTCATACTGCTCTAATGCTTCCACTATGGCCCACAAGAGGATCACTGTCAATTGTATTGAGGTTCCTCTGACCATCAATATTATTTTCCTGCCACTGTCCCTTTATAGAGGGGGTAGATAGCAACGGTATCTGATGTACTGTTAAAGACAGCATAAATTGACATTGTTAATGAGGGAATTCTGATGGCATAATTAATGTGGACACCCAAATAGCACCATTAAAGTGGTTGTGCAAGAATGGCTGAACGTATAAAAGTATATCTTTGCTGATAGCTGTTCACAGGAGGTAGAAAAAGTAGAGACATAAATGTATAAATTACTAAATCTTTTCCCATAAAACTATATATCAATCTGCTCTGCTTCTCCCGCTCTATCATATGCTGCTTTCAGATTGTATTGCACTTTGTGGTGACAGGTAGAGATGAGCGAATCATTCAAAAAATTATTCGCCAAACTTTTCCTAAAATTCGTATATTCGATGAATAGATTCGTTGTATTTGCGTACAAAATATACGTTATTATGTGCTATTAGCGAACATTCGCTCACTAATAACGATCGTTCATTTACAAAATGTACGCAACTTCTTAGAAGACGTACGCATGAGCGTACAAATAGCTTACAAATCTCAGCGTACTATTGTCTAAGCGATTACGTAATACGCAGGCACGTACGAGGAGAGGCCGTGGTGTGCACTCCTCAGAGGCAGAGCGAATATTCAAGACTGACTTCTCCTAACGGTCCTGACTGGATGGAAGTGATTTGGGGGACTATATGTATTTTCATATGTCTACAATTAATGAACCCTGATGAAACGTGATATCCAGAACCTACCTGAGATCAGTGAAGCATAAAAGAGGTCCTGAAGGTCCCCTTCAGTCATAGATGGGACTGAACCAGTCGGTTTTTAACTTTTCACTCTTAGTTCTGTCTGTGGGACTCAGGATCAGACGATGTCCAGGCCCCTTTTCATTTCTTACAATGAAGGGATCCAGCAACAGGAAAAGTTTAATCGAGTAAAGTAACGTCTGGTTATTTGCGCTGTGTCTGCTGAATGTCCAAGATTTCACTGTTCAGATGCCACAGGAATTAAACCGAGGAAAGAAGAGGCTTTTGGCCATTATGTGTATAAAAATTCATATTTTTTCAGAGTTCATTAAGAAAGATTTTCCAATATCACTCATTTATCTCATCCATGTCATATTTCATAAATGACTGGTAGGTGGAGGTCTGACCACTACAACCCCCACTTATCAGGAGAATAGGGCTCGCTTACCCCCACTTCATAAGGTAAGGTGGCCAGCAGCAAGTCACAGACTTGAAGAGGTAGTCGTGCATGTGCAATACTCTTAGAGCAGAAAGAACTCAGCAAGCCCCCAAAGACATGTTAGGACACAGCCATCATCAGGGCCCCAACCAGTTGTCTGCTGTGCCATCTGCCTCCCACCACCATGGAATTAAAATGATTCTGCCTTCAGACACCACTAGGGGGAGCTTATGTTGAATTTAGTTCGAGTGATATAAAATTGTATGCAGCTCCTTAGTGGTGGATGCATGCTGCCGAATCATTACATAGCTTTGCAAATGCAATTATAGGATGTGGAGCTCAGTGAAAATTAAAGCAGCTGTGACCTGTATAATGGTACATGTCACCTCCATCTTCAATGGCATAGGTGAAATTTTTCCTTGTGTTTCAAAAAATGCATGTGCCTTTTAAAGATGACCTGTAACCTCTCTTGACATGTCTGGTTTGGCAACAACATGCATTCCTCCTGTAATAGTAATTCCGGAGCATCTATTCTTATGGTTCTATGTTGTACCATTTCTTTATTATTCCTACTAGAAGGTATGAATGAATTACTAGCAGGTTGCAATGATGGTGCAGCTGGGTGCTTCTAGTTGGGGGTGTGTCCCTGCACAGTGTGACACTATCCAATCAATGCTGCCAGTGTCAGACTGTATTGGGACACCCCCAACTGGTAACACTCAGCTGCACCTTCATCTGTCCATCATGATAACCAATGTCCTGGACCTGAGCATACAGACAGGCTACTCCTGCAGTCTATCAGAAAACATCTGTCAGGAAAGGTTACGGGTCCTCTTTAAGTCACTCTCCTTGTCCCTGAAGTGTCACTGTTCAGTACCACATTCCTCAACAGGAATATTAACTGTCTACATGCCACAGTATAAAGCTTGGCACTGGTAGGAGACCTCAGGTCTGTGGCAGAAACAAGAGATGCTAATCTTGTAGGAAAAGCCTCTCTTGACATCTTCTGCACTATTGAATCCAGATGCCCTATGCTATAAACACCTTGTGACAGACTGTCATTTTATCCGGCGTTATCATCCTCTTCCTTGTTTTATACTATGTACATTCTGTTTATTATTTTATTATATGATACTTAGACACGGCTTAGAATGGCTGTTCTTATGACACCACTGGTTCAGCCACCTGCTTTCAGAAGTAGACAAATTTTCAGTATAGTATGACCACTGACTTATATTTATACCTAAATGTAAGAATGAATCAGAATGGATATGTTTTTTCACATCATTCTGAAACTGTTTCTTACGCCATCTTAGGTATGTCGACAGCAGTAGAATATGTTAGAAGAGTACTTCCAGCTGCGTTCCAGGGGGGAACGCATGCGCATATCCGGTGCGTTATCTCCAGGATATGCCGATAGTGGCATGAATAGCTTGGGTATTGTATATTTGAACTGAGTTGCCAGATGAATAATGTTATATGTATTAGTATGTACCATATGCCGTGGGAAAATGTTTTTTTTTAGATTTTAACAAGATATTATGATAGGGAGGAGTGATAAAATAGTGGCATTTCCGGTTTGGATACTTCCGGTGCCAGACATGTGGCGTGTAATGAGGGAGTCACACAGCTGATGTAATACAGGTACTTAGGGGGGTATAAATAAGTGGATTGGTCGCCTATGTCCATACCTCCTGATGAAGTGATAGGCGAAACGCGCATCAGGGTACAGCGTGCCACGGTCGGGTAACATGTGTTAAGTTCACTTTGTTTAATGATGTTATCGGGTATGACTTGAGAGCATTTATACTCTAATTTGACAAGTATAATATGTATTTTTGATGAGTAACAGTGATATTTCCATGTGAGCCGCCGTGGACACGCTGTTTGGCTGTGTACCACTTGTTTAGCCTGACCACCACTGTTATGTTAAATTATTGTTTTTAATATGCTTTTAATGTGAATTAATAAAATGAATTGTATTTTTCCGATACATTTGTATTGAAGTTTTTCTTTTTGTAGTCGTATCATTCTGAAACTGGTAGAGGCCCCACCCTCTGGACTCCCAAGATCTGCAAAGAAAAACATCAAAAAACAGTAGTGTCTTTTGCTACATATACAGTAAGTGTGGCAGTAGCTCAGTCCTCTAAATTCAAGTAGGCTTAGTTGGAAATTCAGGTATGGCCACATTCTTATTAATGTTAAAGGGGTATTCCCATCTCACAAATGTAGTTTGTATAGTTAGATATAGCCATACCAATATTATTACTAATAGAATGTATTTATATAAAATGTACCGTTTAGAAGATTTACCTATTTGTATATCCATTGTCCCACACACATCAGTCAGGCCGTTGCCCCTAGTTACGGCCACCATGGCCATGTAGTAGTGGTGGTCAGCTTGCTGTTGTTCAAACCCGCTCTGAGGTAACTGCTGTATTGTGAACACACATTGTATGAGCACGCGGAGACACATCTTAGGGTACTTTCAAATCTTGGATGCTATCAGTCCAAAGCGCAATGGTCAGGATCTGTCCAAGATGCAGACTTTATAAACGGATCCTGCTCTATAGAGATGAATTGATCTTGGAACAGGATCCGTTTCTCTGCGTTTTGGAAGCGCAGACAAAAATGCTACAACCCTAAGATGTCTCCCCGCATGCTCATGTAATGTGTGTTCACAATACAGCAGTTACCTCAGAGCGGGTTTGAACAGGAGCAAGCTGACCACCACTACTACATGGCTGCTGTGGACGTAACCAGGGGCAACGGCCTGACTGATGAGTGTGGGACAATGGATATACAAATAGGCAAATCTTCTAAACGGTACATTTTATATAAATACATTCTATTAGTAAAATATTAGTATGGCTATATCTAACTATACAAACTACATTTGTGAGATGGGAATACCCCTTTAATCAAGCATAGCTACCATGGAAGCAGGGAAAGCGGCTGCTACAGGGCCCAAACTCGGGAAGGGGCCCAGGAAGAGAACAAATGGATTTACTTTCAGGGCCCAGGGAGTGGTGGATATAATGCTCCTAGTCCTAGCACTGGTATTACTCACCACTCCCTGTTTGTCTTATCTGGGCACCAGAGCTGCACTAAATCCTGGAAGCGCACAGCTTCAGGACAAGACGTAGCGTGTGTAGGAGGGCACTGTGACCTGACACTGTGCGATGTCAGATCACAGTGTAGTGCGTGCATGGACACAGTGCTGTAGGAAGAGCAGAGTCGCCCATAGGAGAAGAGAGGTAAGTGTATATATATTTTTTTTTGTTCCAGTCTGCATTATGGGGATTGGGGGGAGGGGTGGCATAAACAAATTTGCTTTGTTATCCATTGAATGGGGAGAGCTCCATGTGAGGTACAGGGCTAGTCCTAGTTTAGTTGGAAAGAGATTGTGATGTACTATATGATGTCTGATTTTCAATCATAGTGTTGAGCGTTACCTCGCTACCAAAGCCAACTTCGGATTCAAGTTTTAAAATGTTTTTCAAATTTAAAAATCAAAGTCCGAAGTTATTCACCAAAGTCTCGCGAGACGTCGGAAATAACTAATTTCACCTCGCCAAAGCCCATACATTTGAATACTGTACGGAGACAGATCTACCGTATATACAGTATATATTCTATTCATTATTTAACAATTATCTGTCTCAGTATCAGTGTCCTGAATATCTGGATATGAGTAGTAGTGCACATATATATATATATATATATATATATACACACTACTACTCATATCTAGATATTTAAGACACTGGTGCTATATCCTATATACAGAATAAGCAGATGTTGACACAGATACACAAACACTCACACACATACACACATATATGAATACACACACACACACACACACACGCACACACACACTTATTTACTTACAGGCTGCAGGTTATCCATTGACCTCCTTCTCCTCTGGTGTCTTTTGGAGGCTAAAGGACCTGTGATCATGTGACATGATGACATCACCAAAGGTCCTTTAGCCTACCATTACTATTTCTCAAAGGTCCTTCATACTTTGGTATGTACATGCCAGTTACGGGTCCCCAATGTGAAAAGAAAAGCCACTGCCCCCGGGCCCCTTCTCAACTCTGGCCCGAAGGAGCCACTTCCTTACTTTCCCTGAAGTTAGGCAACTGCCTGCATAGTTATTTCAGGAGGAATGCAAGTATTTGACAGGTCTTATTTAAGGCTGAGTTCATGCAGGGTTTTGTGGCTTTTCTCAACTATTATTTTATACACTTTGCTCTGATTTTTTTTCTTTTTTTCTTTGAGTAACAGGCCAAAGTTATTCTTTACTCCTGCTAAGTCAACTTCAGAAATCCAGCTGTTCGTGGCCGTTTCTGCAGCTTTATCAGGGGGATTGTCTCAAAAAGTTGTCTCACCCACACTCCACTCCTGACCTGCCTTAAAGGGGTTAAACAGGCAATATACACTGATGATCTATTCTCAGTATAGGTCATCAATATCTGATCGGCGGGGGTCCGACACCCGGCACCCCCACCAATCAGCTGTTTGAAGAGGAAGCGCCACTCCTTCCTCTTCATTATGCTCCCCATCATTTCAGTGGTGCAGCGTATTTACAAGCACTCGCTCCATTCACTTGAATAGAGTGATTACCTGTAATTATGCCGCTGCTGAACGGAGACAACACATACTGTAACCGAGGGGAAGCAGCGCTTGCAAGGAATGACTCCACCTCGTTAAATAGATGATCAGTGGGGGAGCCGGGTTTATATTTTTGTACTATTTTCATTTTTCAAATATTAATACCATTGGAAAGTAAAAAAAATCCCTGAATATGGGGAAATATTTCAAAACAGGTGCAAGGAAGACATCCAGCTCCTTTAAAGGGGTGCTGTCATCAGTTTTGACCCTCCTAAATTCACAACAACTATGTTGGTGCTAAGGAAGCAATGGCAAACATTTATAGTTTTTCTCACACAAGGGATTCAAAGTGTAGAGATGGTCATGGAGTCAGGGGCTGCCATATAGGTAGTCATCCAAAACACTCATTAGGGTGAATTTCATACTGGGCCAGCGGGCTGTTCTATCTCCAGCATACCTACATTTAAGAAAATGTACTTTTATTAACTCATGTGATATGTACAGTATAATAGCATAGGTGCTGTACATTAATGGAATAGTCTGCCGTGGATGTTATGGATGTTTGGTCTCTGCTACTTATGTAAATCACCAAGTATGTGCTCAGCATCCCCTCCCCATCCCCTCCTGTCCACTCTTGATTGAAGTTGATATTGTAATTTCCAGGAGGGCTGAAGAGGGGTTTTGGAGGGGGTTGCCACCAATTCCTCAGGACACGACATATGAAGGAATGCACAAAGGAGACTCTGTGATTCATTTGTATGTGGCAGCAAGGGATATTCTCATCTAGGACATCCACAGGATACGTCATAAACCTCCGATAGGTGTGGATCTCTGCTCTGTGACCCGCTCCTATTTAGAGAACAGAGATCTGAAGTGATTGGAGAGCAAGCCATACATGCGCAGCCACTCCTCCATTCAACACTAAGGGAGATATGGCATAAATGTCTAGATGGGACAACCCCTTTAAGAGTCCATTCAGATGTCCACAAGTGTTTTGCGGTCTGTAAATTGCGGATCCGCAAAACATGAACACCGGCCATGTGCATTCCACATTTTGCGGACTGCACATGGCCGGCACTATAATAGAAATGTCTTTTCTTGTCCGTGGCTGCAGACAAGAATAGGACATGTTCTATATTTTTGCTGTCCACATCTTTTGCGGCCCCATTGAAAATGAATGGATCCGCACCCTTTCCGCAAAATTGCGGAACGGATGCAGACCCATTTTCCAGACGGGTCCAAATTGATGGAAGGCAGGGCCAGAAATATCATAATGTGGCACATTATACCACCTTAACAGAGCCAAATACCACAGTCCATCACAAAATACTGCCCCAGCAGCACAAAATACATTCCCATCAGGAGGGCTCAGATGGCTCCGTGGGCATCGGCCCACCGGGAAATTTCCCTGTAAGGTCTATGTCTAGAGATGAGCGAATCATCCAAAATTTGCTTCGCCGAATGTTCGTCGAATTTTTCAAAAGATTCGTACTTCATACGAATCTATTCGGCCGAAGTTGCGTACAAATCATATGTTATTATGTAGTGTTCTGCGAACATTCGCACACTAATAACGAGCATACAATTGTTATGTGAACACGTACGCATGAGCTTACAAATTGCGTACGAATCCTCAGCATACTATTGTCTAGCGAATTGCGTAATACGCAGGCACACACAACGCTAGGCTTTGCTGGGGCGGAATGGTGGAGCAGGAGGAAAGCTCTGAGTCTGACCCCTGACCACATGATACTGTATCAGCAGAAGAAAGCACGTCATCCGGCTGTGATTGAGATGAGTGTGCCATCCACTCCACTACCTCATACACTTTCTCCTCCACTACAATTTTGCGCCTTGGTGGGTTAGCTTGGTGGAGCACTGGCCAAGTATTGCGCATTCTACAAGTAGAAGCTCCGGCTACAGATCCTTTGGCATTTCTGCCCTGTGCCACCTTCTTCTTTTTTTTGGAACTCGAGGTCTGGCTGGAACCCTTTTGCTTTTACATGCCAGACATTTTCACTGGACTGTGACCCTGCAGCTGGTCTTTGTCTCTCTCCCTTCTCTCTCCCCGTCTCTCTCCCTATCACTCTCCCTGTCTCTCTCCCTGCCTGATTAATTACTAGCCCTGCACTGGTCCTGCACTAGCCCTGATATGTATTATGGATTCCCAGAACAATTACACCACAATTCAATTCAGAAACCTCAGAACTTCACAGACAGTGCTTCTGTTCGTCTCAGCAGTCACAGCACAACTTATGTCACAGGCTTACCAAGCCTATGAACCAATCAGGGCAAGCACTTCCCACTAGGTCAGATAACCGATTTCTTCCCAGGCTTTTTGCCGCCTATTTCCGCACGATTAACAAACTTACAGTAAAAGTTCGCTAATTAACTGAATTCGTACGCATCAGCGTATAAAGTAACTTATACGTAACATTAGCGTACAATTCATTGGACAAGTACGTAGCGTATGAGTATAAAGCTTTAAGAACCTTTTCGAATCGAACAGAGTGAATCTGAAAAAATCCGGATTCGCTTCGGAGTGGAAAATTGCGTAGATTCGTATTGAATCTACGAAATGGCGAATAGATTCGCTCATACTCTATCTATGGCCAATCCGCCCCTGCCCGCAATTCGAAATTTAGCACCTGTACCAAGTAGGAGTTGGCAAATACTTTTCACAGAATAGCCCTTTTCATTCTATAATGGGCCTTTAACAGACCTTAGCTGGAATCTTTCATTGCTTTTGATAAATTCTCATGAAATATGTGGTCACTACTGGGATGGAAATCTACCACCTCAAAGTTGTCCACTGAATCCAGCTTAATAAAGATGACTATTGAAGCAAGAACATCTTTACTACATTTCTACACGACGGAACGTGTGCTTTACTTAAAATGGCAATTGAAACCAAGTCACAGATGGTAAATGTTAAAAAGAGTTGAAGTTGATCTTAAAGTGGGAAAGCGTTAAAGCAGATCCAATGGCAAGCATGATTTAATTCAAGGCGAAACCCCCAAAAGTCCAAGAAAAACAAATACTTACATGGTTGCTTTTACTTGTAGGAAATCTCTATTTGTTTTGTTTTAGTCTTCTGTGTCTACTCTTGTTTGTGTTATTGCTATGTCTGCTGATAAATTTCCACCCTGACTGGCTATAAGATATTTCTCATGAAGGTGATATAAAAATGGAGATTGATAAAAGTGATACCTTGTTTATTAAACGAAAATACCATTTGTTTGTATGTGATCATTCTCCCTGATTAAACATGGCAAATTTGTCCTCATTCCTGCAACTTTCTACAGCCAAGAGATTTTAGAAAATGCCCCCAGTGAAAGCTCTGTACACATTTATAAATTGAATCCATGTGTTGGGACTGGGAATAGAGCAAAGAAAATATAAATATATCTATGACGGCCGATATGTATACACATAGATCAAGTACTGTGTAAATAAAATAACAAGAGTAAGGTACCATAGTTAACCAAATCGGAAAATTCTACCTCATATAAGATATACCGAAAATGTATCATCTCTCTAAATTCATCATAAAGTCATAACTTTAAAGCATTCCAGTCTTATCTTGAATATTAAAGGGAATCTGTCACTGAGGAAATGCACATGAAAACAATGCACAATGCCCTATAGGGTTAGCCCAGCCGAATATGATGACACCTTTCACTTAGCTATCAATTGTTTCATTTTGGAGAAAAGTACTTTTAATCTATATGATAATGAGCAATTAAGTGCAACAAGGGTGGACCCAATCCACTCTGTGAACCCTTTCTATTCCTGATTCCTCTGCCAGCCCTTTATCCTCCTTCTTGGTTGACAGGACCAAGTTCCTTCATAGTCATCTGGCTTGGACCTGTCGATCAAGAGGTAATACTTGCAGATCTCACTCACCGCCTGGTCTTTATCTTGGGGTGTATCTTGTTTTAATGCTTCGATTTTATTTTTTGGCTTTATAACAGGATATGGCTCATATCTCTAGTTGCTATACAGCCTGAGATATAGCCATTAGTAGTAAGGAGGTATCTCATACCTCCTTGGGTGCTAATGTAAACAGTACAATTAAATACTGGCACAGGCCTCCTGCTGGTAATACCAGCTAGGTCAGTGGTTTACAAGCCAGGTGGCAACCCTAGCTGAAGGCCCTAGCACTGAGGCTAACTATGTATTTGCGGTCTACCCTACGAAATCAACCTACTCTGCCGGGTACTCCTTAAATCATCAGCAAAGCACTCTCCACACTCCAGGCCCATAAATAACTTTTATCCTGCCACACAGGTGAAGAGAATAAATGCTGGACACTAGGGAGAGATGTGTTGGATTGTTTTATTTTCAGGTGTGCCATGTACCACGTGAGGTTGCAAGGCATAATTTGTGAGTTACAAGTACTGCAGGATGAGAACCACTGCTCTAAACCACTGATCCAAAGTAGCCAGCGGAGTCCTGTAGGGATCTGAATGGGTTTCTGGTATAAAAGAAAGGACCGTAACTCACACAATTAGAGGGGTTGTCCAATCATACTTGACAAAGGGCTGGGGAACTTAAAAAAGGAGCCTCCATGCAATCCTGCATTGTGTCCCCTCCATAGCAGTCTCTCAAGTTATCTACATATGATTTGCTCTCACACCATGTTGCTTAATATGCACTTTATGGACTGAAATATTGCTGCAATTGATGCTGTGCTGCCATACTGTGGATTTCAAATTGAAGATAAAGATTTATTGGTGCAGAAAAAGCTGCTGTGGTCGTGTTTTTTTATTTTGTGTGTTGGTTTTCCCACCATAACAACATATCACCCTCAATCTACAGGATAGGTAATAATTATCTGATCGGTGGTTGTCTAACCTCTGGGACTCCAACTTGAACATGTGAACGGGAGTCCTGAGCCCCCCAAGTGAATGTAGTGGTGGTCAAGCAATGCACATTTCTGTTCCATTCACGTCTGGGACTTCCAGAGATATTGTCTATTTGTTTACTCTCTTACTCTATACGGTAATATCCAGCACATAAGGGATCTTATATAAACTATTAAGGGCTGTGTCCGACAGCACAGTGCTGACAGATTCCAAGAGTTACCCAAAATAATTTTGAATCAAGCTGCAGGATAAGAAACAAAGACTCAATGCAACTAAGGCAGGCAGAAAAAAGCAAGGCAACATGTTTGCAAAGATATTCATTGTTATACAGTATGTACATTGCAAACACATGTTCAAGTGTGGATCCGTTCTAAGAGCTCTAGACTTATGTAACTAAAACTATAATAAGGTAAAGTGGGCATTTCTTCAGTGTCACTTATAGGTTCCATTGAGCACAATAAAAACCCTGCAAAGTGCCAAAGAACAGCCCTGGCTTCCATATGTGTTGATTCCTGCTAAACTAGTAACACATGAAATCTCTTGTCTCCAACTTCTTTTTATCATATTAGTTTAGTTTTGTTGATTTCCTCTATGGCTTTGTTTCTGTTGTCTACATCATGTGTGGCAAGCAGGCAAAATCCTTGCAAAAAATTGTGTGGCCTCTCACGGAAAGCTTGATATCAGGTGTTCCCAATTTTGTTTTGTAATTAAATTGTTTGAAAAGCTGGAAAGCTGCTCAGACTGAATATGAACATCATTAGTTACTCAACAGTTCTTTTCAGTTGTGTACAGTCTGAGATGCAGAAAATAATTGCAGGTAGTGAATGTCAAGCTGGAGTAACTTGAGCCCACCAAAGATAACAATGAAGAGGTCCTGACCTTCAGTGATATAGGCAATGTTCAATTAGGGTTCCTTGGGCACATCACAGAGTCCAACCTCTAACTATGCAGAACATGTTCATGTCCACTTTAATTAAATTTTAATAGTTGTTATCACTGCACACACATGACTTATCATGAATAAGATCTAATAGGATATTTGTAAATCAACTAATAAGAAATAGATACTACAGGCAAGAGACTGGCTCTAAAGTCACCTCCTCAGGTTGTCTTCTCCTAGACCTTGGGGACCCATTATTTTATCAGATACTGGGCCCACCAGATGATCCTCAGGTTTTCTTGTAGGCCAGTCCAACCCTGCTGCTGTAATAACTATAGCAACACCATTTATAAATGGGAGGCTCATTCCTGTGGCCATGTTCAAGAATGGTCTCAGCTATACTAAACTATATGGCAACATGTCTACTTGCTTATACCTATTAACCTAAGAAATTTACCCTGGTGGCAATAGATGTCTCGAAAGTTAGCTGTAAATGAGGTTGTTTTCTGCTACACCTTTGGTACCCATTATTGAGCCTACTGGAGGAACCTCAGGTTTTCTGATAGGCTGTTTGGAGGTTTGAGATGTTGTGAGTAATGGTAATAATGCTTATAGAATGAAGAGCTGTACTGAAGGCACAAGGATGTAATACTACCACTTTACAAAGCTTTGGTGCAGCCTCATCTGGAATATGAAGTTCAGTTCTGGGCACCAGTCCATAGAAAGGATGCCCTGGAGCTGGAAAAAAGTACAAAGGAGATCAACTAAACTGATAAGGGCATGGAGCGTCTTAGTTATAAGGAAATATTAAAATAATTACATATATTTAGTCTTGAGAAGAGATGTCAAAGGGGGACATGATTAACCTATACAAATATATAAATGTGCTTTACAAAAAATACGGCGAAAAACTATTCCATGTAAAATACCCTCAAAAGACAAAGTGGCACTGCCTTCAACTGGAGAAGAAAAAGTTCAGTCTTCAGAAGCGTCAAGGCATCTATACTGTAAGAACTATAAATCTGTGGAATAGACTACCTCAGGACTTGGTCACAGCAGGAACAGTGGACAGTTTTAAAAAAGGCTTACATGAATTCTTAAAAGTAAATGACATTAATGCTTATGAAAGGTCTCAGGGTATTCAGGGTCTCACTCATCTATTCTAAAATTCACATCCCCATCTATCCCATGGTTGAACTTGATGGACTTATGTCTTTTTTTCAACCAAATTAACTATATAAGTAGGACACCACTCCAGGATTTACTATAAGATAACAATTTACTATAAGGCACCATGACCACTTTGTTAAGTTTCTTGCTTATACCTACCACCAGCACCCATGCATTTATCCATAGCCATATATGTCACTATCACTTTCAGATTACTAATGCTGTCTTGGTGTTAAGGAGCTTGAAATAAGACCCCAGAATATCATCCACAACTTTTCACAGCAATTGGAACACTTTCAATTTGACCAAATTTATTCAGACACAAATTGAATCATCTGACCGATTCGGCCTAATTGAATCCAAATCGAATTTTAAGAAATAATACTGTAACCCTATGATTTGTCCATCCATAATATACGGTAAGTTTCTGAAAGTATTGGAAAATGACTCAAAGAATGGCTAGATTCATTTTCAACCACACTCCATACTTTTGGCTTTTGGGCTGTTTAAGCTAGGAGCAATGTTCTCTCCCAATTTGCACGCTTTAAAAGAAAAAGTTGAAAAATGCAGCTTATATTTCCACTAACCCAACTTTTCCATGTGTTCAAACTAAGCTCCATTTAACTGTACATTTCGGCGGTGCAGGAAATCGGAAACAAATCCCTATAACATTTTGTGAGGTCTATTATACTGTAGGTCAGCGGAACAAATTCCATGTTCCTTCCATCAAGAGGTATTAGTAATAAGCTACAGATGGTGCATGTATCGGGGATCGTCACAAATACTTTGCACGGGTCAAAGCAGAAGAATTTTGATTAATCCCTTTTAATATAATAGGCAAATGAATGGCAGGTTGAGCTACGTCTTAAAGTGTATTCATTATGTCTCTAATGACTATTTATGCTTGTTTAATGTTTTAATGGGGTGTATTACCTCAGTCTGGAGAGGTAACCTCCTTTATCTGTTATCCTCCAGGCAGGATGAATACAAAGCAAACAGAAACTTTGCAGCACGATGGCTGAATGCATAAAATACCTTCCAGTGAAACACCTGGTTTGTACAGATTACATTTCCTCACTGTAACTCACACAGAGAGGCCCGTTCACCAATATCTGCTTCTTTTGTCCGACTGGCTCTTTGTGGCCTTTGCGACGGAGTTAAAGCTAATGACTCCAGGTATAAATATTTCAAAGGAAAGTCGGAAACCAAAGAAAGAGCAGTTGAGAATAGAGAATAGAAACTCAAGTATATTGTTATAAATCTGCTTCATGAATACAAGCAAGCAATCGCTCGGCCAAGAAGTTAAGGAGGATTTTATTTTCAAGCCTCGGTTCCTGAAAATGGATGAAACAGATTTTTCTATAAATTTATCTGCCAGGCATTTGACTGAACATTCTGCTTTATATGGTACAAGTTATTATAAATGTATTAGAAAGAACATGCCAGATCAGATACAGATCTCTAAGCAGTGACCCAAAGGATCACTGCTAAAGAGTTAAAGGCTTTGTACACCTTCAGAGAATTTTTTTATAATTCATTTTGAGCTAAGAATCAGTTTTTTTTCAATTGGTCTTTATTAAAAATATTGAGCCGTTCTATCACAAAGGGTTAACTGTCTAACTGTGTGAATGGTACTTTTTATTTTCACTTTGTGCTGGTCATCGAATAACCCTTATCTATAATTTACTAAGAGGTCATAAACACTTATTTAACCCTCATTCTTCTCAATAAGATAAGGACTGAGCTATAATGAGTTTATAATGTCAGAGAGCAGAGATAAGGAGCCAGTCAGATTAGCTGGCTGACAGAGAAGAGAGAACATTCAGATCCCTCTATGAGGGAATCTAAGCCCTGTACAGAAAAAAGGGCTCCATATTTGCAATAAAGACCAATTAAAAAAAAATATTTTTAGCTCAAAATGAGTATAATGCAATAATAAAAAATTGCCCTCAAAGGTGTACATAGACTTTAAATTAAGTGATTTGTTGTCTAAGCACACTAATTGTAATCTGTTCTCTTTTTTTATGTGCACTATGTATTCCTAATGGTTGTCTATGGGCAGTAAATATTTAACACTATCTGTCCTAGTTAGGTTACCGGGAGACAGGCTAGACCCACTCCCCTCCCTATGACTTGTAGGGTAAGGAGTGCCTAGTTGCTAGAGGCAATATATGCTTGTATGAGTTCCGAAAAAGTAAAGAGAAACCAAGTCCAGGGAACCTCTTTCCCTGAGACTGAAAACTGCCAGAGATCTGAGAGACTAAACTGAGAGACTACCAGGAGAGAAAAAGAATAGTCATTCACAGAAAGTTGAGAACCATTTCAAGGCCATGCTGGTGGTATTTGCTTGTTTATGGGAAAAGACTGCTTGTGGAAAGGGTATTTTGCTTCAGCACCCACTACAGTTTGGAGACGTAATCTAGAATTCGCAGTCTGGACATTGCGGAAAGAGTTAGTGGGAATGGTACCTGTGGATATTTGGGACGACTGCAAAGTGAACACTGTAATCTACTTCAGAACTTTGCCTATCTTTGCTAAATGTACTGCGACCCCTATCATCTATTCAGTAAAGAAAGACTTTATTTACTGTAACCAAACAGGACTGGTCATCGACTCTAGCATCATGCACCAGCCCTCCATCCTCACCTGTTCTCCTGTCTTCCTAAACTGACTCTTACCCTAGTAATCCCCCCAACTCCTCACACCTGAATGCAATCTTCTGACAGTAATCCCTACACCCAAAGCACTAGCACACGTAGATTGGCCTACACCACTCCTTTCCATACAAAGATGGCTGGACCACTTGATATAACAATCAACTACCTTTTGTTTCACCCCCATTTCCCCATCAATTGTAAGCTCTTGTGAGCAGGGCCCTCACTCTTATTATTTCAGTTGTATATTAACCTTTAACTTTATCATATCTTTTGTTTTGTAGATGAACCCTCTGAATTGTAAAGCGCTGCGGAATACGGTGGTGCTATAAATAAAGATTATTATACAGATCTGAGCATTCATATGTAAGGTGACCTTTCCTCAGGGTAAACTATAAGTCTACTTTTTAAATCTGGCCCCGTTTATATATAAGTGCAGGTCATTTTGGTCATCGGGAAAAATTTGCATCATCTCAAGTGCACACTTGATATACCGTAAATGATGGGAAATTCTCCTGACATATACATCTCCATAAATGTTGATTACCCACACGTACACATTTAGCAAGTATATGTTGAGATGACACAGGTTCAACGAGATTGAAAAGCGCAGTTGGCTACACTTATCATTTCAACTGTATACAAAAAAAATGTACCATGTATTTTTAATGGCTGACGTGTACAACTGTGTAGGTGTGCACGTGCACATGTCTGAGGTATACATTGTGAATGGTCCATTTAAAGGCCTTATCCCACCTGGACAACCCCTCTTCACATTCAGTTTTAGGGCATACAGAGCTAAGCCAGGTCAGCCAAGCTCCAGTGAAGGGGGATGTTTCTTATAATAAGACTATTTACACTATTTCCTAATATATTTAGAAGGTTCATCAAAGGATAAAGAAAGGTGTAACTCTGGGACTTTCCCTGTATGATAAAGGGGTGGGCGAAATGAAAATTAAGTCTTGCGCCAGAAAAAGGAATTTATTTTCACTTCACTTCAGATGTGGTTTAGAGTTGGAATTGTCTCAAAACTGTAATGGGCAACATCCAAACTCACATTATATGGGAAAGTACGGTTTTATCAACAAACATTTTAATTGTACTGTTTTTAGTGGGAGTAAAATATGTGAGAAGAAATTATAATGTGTAATGGATAAAGCATTGGTGCTAAGAAGGTGATCTGGACCTGAAACTGCTTATATCGGGGCGCAATTACAACTTCTAAATGGTCCTCAAAGTTGCCAGACAAGTATTGTCTTGAGATTAGGATTCATGGTCATTAATATCCGGTATTTTTTTCTAACACTTTTTAGAAAGGAAAGAAAAAAAAATGTGCATCTTAACCCTTTATCCCTGAAGGTTTTTCTGTTTTTACATTTTCATTTTTCACTCCCTGCCTTTATGTAGCCATAACTTTTATTTTTTTCGTTCACATTGCCGTATGAGGACTTGTTTCTTGTGAGACAAGTTGCACTTTCAAATTCCACCATTTAAACTTGCATACAATATAGTGGGGAGCCAAAAATAATTCCAAATTAGGTGGAATTGAAAAAAAAAAAAAAACAATTTCCGTGGCAGCTTTATGGGTTACACCTTTGCGGTAAAACTGACATGCTATTTTTATTTTCCAGGTCAGTGTGAACACGGTGATAACACATATGTATAGCTTTTCTTGCATTTTAATAATTTAAACCTTAAAAAAAATGTTTGGTTCTTTTCATCTCCATATTCTGGCCCTTATAACATTTTTGTAGTTATATGTACAAAGCTGTGTAAGGGCTAGTTTTTTGCGGGGGTGATCCTTACTTTTAATTGATACCATTTTGGGATGTGTTTGGACTTTTTGATCACTTTTTATTTAATTTTTTGTGGGAGGTGAAGCAACCAATCAATGGCTAATTAGCCATTTTGACTTTTTTCTGTTTCACCACTTGCCATAGGAGATAAATATTTTTATATTTTAATAGTACAGGCATTTTTGCACGCGGCGATACCCATGATGCACAGTATATTTTAGTTTTGTTTATGTATATTTATTTACATTTGGGGACAAGAGGGGTGATTTGTACTTTTCTATTTTTTTTATTTCTAAAAACATTTTTAAGACTTTTTTTTTAGTTTGCATAGGGATCTATAACAAACAATCAGATTGCTTCTCTCCTACATTCCATTGCATTAGCCTTAAAGTGTAAAAGAAATACACTGTATTCCTAACAAGCCCTGCTACATTGTCATTCAGGAGAACAGAGGCTGCTGAACACTGCATCTGGCTCTGCCGATCCTCGCCAGGGGTAGCCTGAGCACATCCGGAAGCAAAAGCTTCTGGGTTTTTGCTTATACAGAAATCATATAGTACCGTAAATAATGGAGGAAATTTATCAAACTAGTGTAAAGTAGAACTAGTTGAGTTGCCCATAGCAACCAATCAGATTTCACCTTTCATTTTTCACAGCTCCTTTGGAAAATGAAAGGTGGAATCTGATTCCATTGGCCAGTTCTACTTTGCACCAGTTTGACAAATCTCCCGCTATGTCTTTCTAAAAAAGGTAGAACCAGTCCTGTACTTCACATTGATCCAGAGCTTTCCATATTCATGGCTCCAATTGCTCTGTATGTCAGGAGGTTTGTCCTTCCATAGGGGATGTGTCTTTTCTGCTATGGCTCTCTCCCTATCATAGCTCAAGGAGCGTGTCCTTTCAGCTGTAGCTCTCTCCCCCACAGCTTCTAACAGTAGATATGGCTTGTGGCAGTCAAAGGATGGACCTATGTGTGACTTCCTCAGTAGGTGAATAGGCATGTTACTTTACAGATTAAACACCAGGGGCCGCCAATATAATGATGTAAAAAGAATATCTCACAACTGGAGCATTTTTGTACCAGAAAGTAAATAACAAAAATAGCTAGTCCTTCATGCTGAATTATAGTAAAATAACATTTAATGGAGGCACAACACATAAGCTGTATGTGTGTTAAAATAGCAAAAATTCTTATCTTACAATTTTCCTTTTGCTCCTGCCAACAGTTCATGTGTCTGCTGACAGCACTGCACCATAAGCCTAATTCTCTAAATAGATAGATGAGATAGATGATGGAAACAGCAAAGGCATGTTAGGTAATGAAGTAACATTTCAGGAAGATTTCCATAATTGATTAAATGGAGCTACTAGGGTCACAAAGCATACCAGATCCATTAATTCCTTCCCTCTGGTTGCTCAAATGGAAGTTGTTGAGGCACTATGTACTTTATAGGTCCTTAAAGGCTATGTACACCTTTGGGGGCAATTTTTTAAAATTATTGCATTGTAATTATTTTGAGTTAAAAATCATTTTTTCAATTGGTCTTTATTCAAATTATGGAATCTTTTTTTTCTCTACAGAGCTGCCATGCTCTACTAGGTGCCTGTGGATTTTCTCTCTTTTCCGTCAGACCAGAGGGACTCCTTATCTCTGCTCTCTGAACTTAGCTCAGTTCTTATCTTACTGATAAGAATGTGGCTTAAATAAGGTTATAACCTCTCAGTAGTTTAGAGATAACATTAATTAGATGACCGTCACAAAGTGAAAGTACCAGTAACACAGCTGGTGAAAAACAGTTAGCCCTTTGTGACAGAACAGCTCAATATTTTTTGCCAAAAATGAGTAAAATGCAATCATGAACAAAAATTGCCTCCAAAGGTGGCAAATACATGGCTGCATGTCACTGCACACCATAGGGGAAGTTGCCAAAATGATGTACGATTTCTCTCACATCACATCCTGTTCTGTTCCTATAGGCTGAAGCTGCATCATACTGACTTCCTGCCCTGTTCCTCCTCCCCCCATCCCACATGTACATAATACTGGTGATACTGAGATCTTTCTGAACCCTGTTAAGAAATTCCGTCTACTTTCTACAGCATTTAAAATGGACCTGAGAGGTCTTAGTAACTTAGTAAAATAGTTTTCCCTAATTCCCTGGATCAACGACCCATCTCTAGTAACTATAACCTGTAATATTATTACCCTCCAGAAATACATCCAGGACTCTCTTGAACTCTTTTAGTGAACTTACCATCACCACCCCCTCAGGCAGAGAGTTCCATAGTCTCACTGCTCTTACCGTAAAGAATCCTCTTCTATGTTTGTGTACAAACCTTCTTTCCTCCAGGTGCAGAGGATGTCCCCTCGTCACAGTCACAGTACTGGGGATAAATAGATGATGGAAGAGATCTCTGTACTGACCCCTGATATATTTATACATAGTTATTAGATCTCCCCTCAATCGTCTTTTTTCTAAAGTGAATAACCCTAATTTTGATAATCTTTCTGGGTACTGTAGTCCACCCATTCCAGTTATTACTTTAGTTGCCCTCCTCTGAACCCTCTACAGCTCTGCTATGTCTGCCTTGTTCACAGGAGCCCAGAACTGTACACAGTACTCCATGTGTGGTCTGACTAGTGATTTGTAAAGTGGCAGGACTATGTTCTCATCACGGGCATCTATGCCCCTTTTGATGCAACCCATTATCTTATTGGCCTTGGCAGCAGCTGTCTGACACTGGTTTCTGCAGCTTAGTTTGCTGTTCACTAAAATTCCTAGGTCCTTTTCCATGTCAGAGTTACCGGTAGATGTTACATGTCTCACCTTCACTGCCGGATTAGAGCCAAACACTGGGGCTCATCCGGACCCATGTGGGGAATCCAGACGGAGAACCAGCGCTGGTCCTGCTACAACCACTTGTGAATATCTGTCCCCTGATGAATTGGCTTGATTGCCAAGGAAACGCGTTGGGACTTGTTTCTTTTCCTTTTCTCTAGTACGAGGGATCCCTAATCCTCTATCTCTGACGAATTATCGGGCAGTCATCTGTCTTTTTCAGGGACAGAGAGAGGGACAGTCTAGGAAAATGGTATGGCTGACCATGGAGTGCTATATTCCATTTGTATGTAGCTAATATGTGCACAGGGCTACTCAGTGGTTAGAGACCCGGTACCCCTAGGTCAGACCCTTGTTTCTTTTCTATACTTGTATATATGTGTCCATGCAAAGTGGTAAGGTTGCATTCTCTTATATTGCACTGGTTCATGTGAGTACTATATCATTATTATTGTACTATTGTGGGCTAAATTGTTAAAGCTATCTAGTAAATGTTATGTTTTAAACGCACACCCTATATTTATTATACAGATTAATTAGCGTGGGTTGTATTCTAGCACCCTTTATCCAGGTGCATGTTGAAATTGGATTGTGATTTGAGTGTCCATGGAGGACACAAACAGGACACATCCGTGAACACTGAAGTGTGAATGAGGCTTTACCCAGTGTTTTACCATTTAGTATGTATTGGTGACTTGCATTATTCCTTCCTATGTGCATAACCTTACATTTATCAGTGTTAAACCTCATCTGCCACTTCTCTGCCCAAGCCTCCAATCTATCCAGATCCCTCTGTTGCAGTGTACTGTCCTCTTCTGTGTTAATTACTTTACACAGTTTAGTGTCATCTGCAAAAATTGATATTTTACTGTGCAAGCCTTTTACAAGATCATTAATAAATATATTGAAGAGAATAGGGCCCAATACTGATCCCCTCAGTATTATGTACAGGGTGACCAGGCAGCGCAGGAAGTCAGTGAGATGCAGCTTCAGCCAATAGCTAAAGAGTAGGAGGTGATATAAGGGACACGCTTTTGGCAACATGTCCTGTAGAGCCCAGTAACATGTAACCATTTTTACTGTAGTGTAGAAAACCATAGACAAAAAAGAAAACGCCAGCTTCTACAGTAATATGAGACCTATGAGACCAGGGAGCTCCACCCTTTTGTTTCTATTTCTAACTGTGATAAATTGGACACATTTTATGACTACCAATGTTTACACTGTATAATAGTAAATCTGAGTCTTATGGTCATTACAAAGCTTGATGGCTAACACGGTATCAAACTATTTTGGCCATACATTAAGGCTTGTTGGATCAGTAAATAATGAATTGAAAAAAAAAACACGAGGGAGAATCCTTATGTGATATACTGCTCCCTCATCACTCAGTGATATAACTGGTGTCAAGGGATAACCACAGCTCACAAAGTCTTTGTTGGCCATCCTAGTTTACCACATCCAGGGGTGCACCTAGCTTTTCTGCTTCCTGAGGCAAAAACTAAAACGCCCTCTTACCCTGCCCACCACAATGCCAATTTCTTAACCTAACACCTTCCCTCCAGCCCTACTGTTAAAGACATACTTGTAAAACATTACATACAGAGCTACAAAACATACAGGGTAATACAGCGCCGCATTCCTCTTACATCCAGTGAGGTGTCCTCTGATGTAGACACTCTCTTTTCTTTACATCCAGTGAGGTGTCCTCTGATGTAAACATTCTTTTTCTTTATCTTTTCCATTCAGACTAGACCACCATGATTATTTATTTCAGCCTTCTCTTGTTTCTGCAGACTTTGACAACTTGTCACGGGGAGCCAGTGGCGTGCTTCCTCCGTGCAGTGCCGCTGGACTCCCACTGTTGTTCAGGAGCAAGGACGAGATGTACGACCTCGTCTCCATGACAATAAGGGCGGGGAGGACCCGACGCACGTTCAGTCTCTGCGCGGCCAGTGTCCTTCCCATCGCCTTGACAGCAGGCAGGAGATACTTCAGCTATGAATATGTGTGCTATAGATCACGTGACGCTGGCCACGTCACGTGACCTACCTCTGAGTACTGGCAAGGAAGCCAGCACTTCCTGTTTCACTTTTGGAGTTAGGTCATGTGACACCGCCTCGTCACATGACCTACTTAGAGCCCTATTTAAACAGGCAGCCTGCCAGCCACAGGTTGCCTGAGATTGGTCTATACCTCCAGTGCTAGTGCTTGCTAATCCTCATTGTGACTACTGTGTTTTGGACTTTGGCTGTGTATTTTTGACCTTGCTTTTACTATCTCCCCTGGTTTTGACTTGACTTCCTGGTACGACTTTTGGCTTGCTGACCCTCCGATATTGTGTTTGTGTTCTGTCTTTGTTTGTTGTATTTTCCTCTTGTTACCCTTCCCTTTACGCCCCAGCACTTATTCAGGCTAGGGATTGTCGCCCAGTTACGCACCGTTACATAGGACGGGCCGTGTAAGTAGGCAGGGGCAGAGGTTGGGGCTCAAGTTAGGGCTCACTACTCCCTGTATCGTGACACAACTACTTGTTTCCCTATAATGTGTGCCAGTACAAAAAATGAACCCTTATAATGTGTGCCAGTACAAAAATGCTCCATTACAAAGTGCGCTAAGTACAAAAAAATGCCCCCTTATGTGCCAGTACAAAAAATGCTCCCTTGCGTCAGTGTGCGTCAGTTTAAAAAAACTATGCCCTTTTAGTGCCCCCAGTACAACAAAGGTCCCCATAGTGGCCCCCTTATAATGTGTGGCAGTACAAAAATGCTCCTTTTTACAGCTGCAATGTCCTGATAGTGCTTTCTCCAATTACAAAATAATGACCGCCACCCCATTGTGGCCAAACACGATGCTACCAAATAAAAATAATTAACTCAAATATTACCTCTATTCTGCTTCTTCTAGTCTCTGTCCTGAGCTCAATGTAGCCTGGCTCAGAGAGCATGATAATGATGACACCAGCCTCTGATAGGCTACAGGAACTAGGACTAAAGCCTATTAGAGGAAACGGTGGGCTAGGGAGACATCATTGCCATTGCAGCATTCAACTGTATTGTGGTCCTGAGTACAGCAATGCAGTTGAATATGTAGAGATGAGTGTTTCCACAATGAAACTGCTCATTCCCCATGGCCCTTCCACTGCCCCCCTCCTTTCCCCTACCTGGTGCTGCCTGGGGCCTGGCCTCATTGGTAGTGCACCCCTGACCACACCATAATGAAAACTTAAAAATGAAAATATATCAGCCATACAATATAATAATAAATATTTTCTCCTTTATTTTTACATGTAACGCACCTTTAAATATTTTTTTGGGTGAGACTTCCATGTTTGGCTTGCTGTAATTTTACTTTGCATGCTCTCTCATCGCCACAGGGATAAACTAGCAGAGGCCTCTGCAAACAATTTGTTTCCTGGATACTGGAAGTGGACAAGATTGTATCTTTCTCTGTCAGATGCCCTTTTCCATTGACCTCAGTGAAATACGAAAACAGTCAAATGTCTTATTTTGCCATAGATGCAAGAAAATAGAAAAATGGAACAAATGTTCTCTTTAGGCAATGCTTCAGTCCAAATATTCCATTACATCCCGAGCATCGTCCAGCATAACACAACGGCTCGCCTTTGTGCTCTTAAGTTGCGCATTAACCTGTTACCTCTTCTGCTGTAGCCTTGCATTCTTCTAGAAACCATATTTGCATATGTCAGTTCTATCGAGCAAGTAAACAACAGAATGGATGTTTTTACTGCAGTATTTTTTGGAATAAGCCAAACAGATACATCTGGAAGGAGGAGAGGAGTGCTAGAATGCTTCTTAAAGGAGTTGTCCTACTTTAAAAACTTCCACAAAGCGCCTAAATGTGTTAAAATAATAAAACACTTTATAATCACCAATTCTTCCCTTGCCGTTTTTCACATTGATTCTCTGGTCCTCACCTTCGGTCTGCAATTACAGGCTGCAGCAGTGGTGTACCTGTATATGGCACATGACTGCTGCAGCCAATGGACCTGTATAAGGCACATGACTGCTGCAGCCATTGCATCTGTATAAGGCACATGACTGCTGCAGCCAATGGACCTGTATATGGCACATGACTGCTGCAGCCAATGGACCTGTATATGGCACATGACTGCTGCAGCCAATGGACCTGTATATGGCACATGACTTCTGCAGCCAAAGGACGTGTATATGGCACATGACTGCTGCAGCCAATCACTGTCCTCAGTGGTATGTCATGAGACAGCTGTGGCCAGTGATTGACAGCAGCAGCCATGTGCCATCTACAGCTGCGTCACCGCTGCAGCTTGTAAACACAGAGCAAAAGGAGAGGAGCAGTGGGGGGATTAAGTGGTGAGTCTATGATATTTTATTATTTTAATACATTTAGGTTGGGTTCACACAAAGGTTTTTGCTGGTGTTTTTCTTCTGTACTTCTACCTTTTTAGTGCCATTTTTTTGTACAAGCATTTGTTGGTATGTTTTTTGTTTTGTTTTTGTCTTTTTGCAGCAAAAATTCCACCTCCAGTTGAAGGTCTATGGGCAATACAAAAGGCAGGACACAGAAGTTTTTTTGCTCCTGTGGTTTTTGTTCATCAGGTGTTGTTTTCTTTTGTTTTTTTCAGAAATGCAACTTGCAGTTCTTTTAGTTGTTTTCAGACATTTTGATATCTCCTTCCCTACAGGGGAGAAATGCCAAATACATTGTTTGCACAAACGTTCCACAAAAATCATAGGTGGCCAGGTTTAAAAAAAATAAATAAAAAGCATGCAGTTATTCTGGAGTTTTTACAGTAGAAAAAAAGAGATGAAAAAGAATAGAATATCAGAAAGGGTTTGTCTCTATAGGAACCATTAGGGACCTTGTGAAGATTTTGGGATAAGTTGGACGACAAGCTCTGCACCCAATGTACATCTTATAACAGTGTTTCCACAAAGCAGGTTCTGAATCAGGGCTTCCCCACCTATTATGTGCCAGTTATAATATTGGTATATGGGCCTTTGGAAATTAAAAAAGAAGGCTGGTGAAACTCCCTTCACAATGGGAGGATATGAATTTTAAAAAGTGAAGCATGCCACAAGTTACAGTCCATCACAAGATGATCCAAGTTCCTACAACAGGTCCTAGCTGGGAGCTGGCACATGGTGGTTCTGAGGCTAAACAGTTTGCTGTCTAAACTGAGCTTTTGTTAAAGTGAACGTGTGCCGGCCGTGGCCATGCTGCGGGCCGCATACGGCGGGTCCGCAATAAACGGGCACCGGCCGTGTGCAGCCCGCATCACGGATCGCGGACCCATTCACTTCAATGGGTCCGCGATCCGGGAGATGCGGAGGCACGGATCGGAACACCACAGAAGCACTACGGTGTGCTTCCGTGGTGTTTCTGGCCGAGCCTCCGGACCACAAAAAAAGTAGCGCAAGCACTACTTTTTTGCGGTGCGGATCCCGCACCCCATTCAAGTGAATGGGTCCGCGATCCGCATGCGGTGGCCTCACGGTCAGTGCCCGTGCATTGCGGACCGCAGTTTGCAGCCCGCAGCACGGGCACGGCCGGCACATGTTCGTGTGCATGAGGCCTTAGGCTGTGTTCCCATCACCGTTTCATTTTCTGTTTTTCTAATCCAGGGATGCTCAACCTGTGGCCCTCCAGCTGTTGTAAAACTACAACTCCCATCATGCCCTGCTGTAGGCTGATAGGTGTAGGCTGTCCAGGCATACTGGGAGTTGTAGTTTTGCAACAGCTGGAGGGCCATAAGATCGGAACAGGAAAAAAAATGGATTCTGTACTTTAAGCATTCATTATGGAAATTTTGCATCTGTGTTAGCCATTTCCGTCTGAAAAACATAACATAGTAACATAGTTTAACTGTTTTTTGTTTTTTTTGCCTATAAAATAGATCTCAGACGGAAATGACTAAAACGGATGCAAAATGTGCAAAACAGATGCTCAGGATCTGTTTTCTTACAGGATCTGTTCTGTTCTTCTGACAAATCAGAAGAATCAGAAAATGAAATGGTGAGGTAAACCCAACCTTAACAAACAAACTTCTACACTGACTATGAACGTTATCCATAGCATAGTTCTTAGCCATAACACAGCAACTCTGAACTGTGCCCTCCTTAATTTTCAAGTATTTCTTTTTTTGAATTTTCATTACATTCAAAAAGACATAACATTTTTATTTTTGCTGGATGAGTTGACTTTTTCACTATCACCATTTGCTGTTTGTTTAGGAGATGGGATGAATAAAAAAACACTAAGTCTGCCATTTTTTTAACATCACTCTCTGTGCAAGTGACGGTAAATACTGTGATTAGTTGATAGTTCAGGTTCTTTTTGCTCAGAATGTTATGGGAAAAACATTTTTAAAAAACTTTTTTAATATTTTAAAACAGTATATTTATTTTTTTTACTTTTTTTTTTTTTTTTTTTTTACTTTTTATTTCATGGGCCTCTGGCTGCAGTAGGAGCTGAACTCCACTCCTTTGCTAAGTCACCAGCCAAAAATGGAAGGTAACATCAATCATTACCTAATATAATGTTAATTTCACACATTTACCATTCAGTAGTAATAAAAGTAGTTTTCTTCCTCTGCTACCTGCTGTGTTTCCTCATAAATTACCATGGCATCGACCTGTAGTTCTGAGCCTTTGTCAGGTCAAGCATGCTCAGTGTGTTGCTACCAGTTCTCTAGATAAATGTCTTTGTGCTGATGATTGGTGAGAAGAGGGGCATGACTGGACTGTATATCAGGCAGCCAATCAGTAAACAGCAACACTCATGTACAAGCATAAACTCACAGCAGGAAAGCTAGGCATTGTGGGGATTGTAGTTTTGTGAGGGAAGATCAGGCGCCATGATACTCTCAGTGTGTTGCAGGCTCATACAGGAGCTAGACAAATGGATTGTAAAGTAAAATGAAGCTCTGGTTATATGTATAGGTATAGGTTTTGGTTGGGTCACAGATTGCAGCCTTAATGCAGTTTTTCAAAAATTAAGTTACTTTACCGGAATACCCCTTTAAACCCTGTGCTCTCTGCAGGCTTTCCATGAGATTCGGTGAGGATACATACCAACAGTGATGGCAACTTTATTTCTTGTTGCTTCTAGGTTTAGTGTTCCTTTAAGATAAAATAAAATGAATATCTGAAAGTAAAGGTAATAAACACATAGGGGGGCATTTATTAAAACCAGTGTTTTAGACGCCGGTCTTAATAACCCTTGTGCTGGCAGTGGATGTAGAGGCGCCGACCTCTATATAACTTCGGCATATCCACTGCTGGTCTAAATCTATGCCAGCTTCCTTGCTGGAATAGATTTAGAACATTTTCTAAACGTAAAACAGGTCAAGAAAGTGATAAATTAGACCGGCCTGTTGGCCCACCCCTTCCCCGCCCCTTTTTTAGACCTAGTGTTAACGGGGGAGGAGTTGCAGATTGCGGCGCAAATAACCCAGAAAACTGGTGTATATCAGTACATGAATAACCCCATAAGATTTTTTTTAAAACAAAACTGCTAAAAGCATAAACACTATAGAAGAAGGGAGGAAGCTTAGTGAGTAAAGCCTCATTCACATGGCCTCTTTTTATAATGGAATTTGGCCTAGGATTCCAGTGGCCATATGAAATTCTCTTCCCATTGTTTTCAATGGTCAACTGTGGCTTATGGCTGTGACTGTGCCAAGAAAGGGCATGTCCTTTCTTGGCGTTGTTGCAGCTATAAATCACAACCATGTAAAAAACTGAAAAAAAAAAAAAAATACAGCAGTGTAGCCTCCCACTGAAAACAATTGAAGGCAAATTCTGCACAGCCGCCAAAGGCTTTTTGGCTTAGGCTACTTTCACACTAGCGTTCCGGTATTGAGTTCCATCATAGGGGCTCAATACCGGAAAAAAACACTTCAGTTTTGTCCCCATTCATTGTCAATGGGGACAAAACTGAACTGAAGACAACGGAATGCTCCTGAAAGCATTCCGTTCCGTCTTCAGACCGGAGAACAAACCGCAGCATGCTGCGGTTTTCTCTCCGGTCCAGGCATCTGCACCAAGACGGATTCGGAATGACCCCCAATGCAAGTCAATGGGGACGGATCCGTTTGGTGTGACACACCAGTAATCCGGATCTGTCCTCCATTGACTTGCAATGGGGGGTCATTCCGGATCTGGCTACAGAGAAACAGACAGACATACATACACACATACATAGACATACATACATACACATACATACACATACATACATACTCCAGCCAGGGACGCCGGTATGTCTTCACGCGCCTCCTGCGCGCAGGTATGACGTTTCCCCACTGCTGCCGGCGTCCCGGGCTGGAGTATGTAAGTATGTATGTGTTTGTGTGTATGTCTGTGTATGTATGTTCTCTGTGTATGTGTCAACATGTGTGGGGCTGGACCGCTGCTCCGGCTCCACACATGTGTCAGCGGCAGTACGGATCCGTCGGCACCCTTTAGGTGCCGGATCCGTGCTGCCGCTAGTGTGAAAGTAGCCTTAGATGTTAGACATTGATTTTATGGTGCAACTTGTAACAAAGACCAAAAATCAATAGGAATATTTACGTCTGGAAAAAAAGAGTAAGAGAAGTAAAAGTATATAAAGGTAGAGAGAGATCCTGCCCCATTGTCCTAGTTGAGATGAAAATACGATAGGCCTCCTATAGTAGAAAAACAAATGAATACAGAATTTGAAGTGTAGCTGTTTTTTCAATAAAAACTTTTTGCCATGTTATACTGGAAATATCAAACATTTTTATCCATCATAGGATCTCAATATCGGAGGAAAACGCTTCAGTTCTGTCCCCATTCATTGTCAATGGGGACAAAACTGAACTGAACGAAACAGAGTGCTCTAAAATGCATTCCGCTCCATTTGGTTGCACTTCCATCGCGGACAGAATAACAAAGCAACAGCACTTACTCTCTACTCATTCTTCTGGATCTCTCTGCAGCATTTTACACTGTAGACCACTATCTCCTACTCACTATGCTCCAATCTATTGGTCTAAAAAACACTGTGTCATCAACAAATGACCTGCTCACTTTTTTATGTCTAACACCTTTTTAAAGAATGTTTGATTATGTTGTTTTTCATTTTCTATTCCATATATTTCCATATATTTAAAAAAAAAAAAAAAATCCTGCAATTTTTGCCCTGGCCACTATGTCTAATAATTGGCGCCACCTCTTGGTTTATACAGATCACTTTACTGCAGTCAACTAATTGTAATCCGGACTGTAATGATATCACCTCTGTGTACAGATAAGACAGACTGGGTGATTGCCAAATCTTATCTATTCTTTCCTTGTACAATGACCTCTACACAGGGCACAGAACATGCCTAGAAAACTCCCCCATAGAAGTCAATGAGGTCCACTCCTGACCATTGTGTCTATGGACCATGGGGCTGCTGTAAAGCAATTTTATTAAGGCTTTCTAAATGCTGTTAAGAACAACTCAGGCAAGATGTTAGCCCCCATAATTATGTGTAGGAAATAGTAGAAATAAAACTGCAATCAGAAAATACAAACAAATTAGAAAAAAAAAATATGTGCTACTATCTGATTTTAACTGGTAGGTAAGATTTTTGGTATCACAGTTCCTTTAAGAACATTGCTCTCTCCTGGTTTTCTTCCTATCTCTTCTACTGCTCTTTCAGTGTATCATTTGCTGGCTCTACTTCTTCTCCTCTTGCTCTTCCTGTTAGGGTTCCTCATGGTTCAGTCCTAGGTCTTCTCATTTCTCTCTACACAGCCCCTTTTCGACGGACTATCAATATATTTTGTTTCCAGTACCATCTCTAAGCTGACACCCAACTATATACTTCATCTCTAGACATCACCCCTGCTGTACTACTGAGCAGGTACTACGGTACCTAACATCATGTCCTCTCTTTCTGAAATGGATACTTTCAAAAACTGAACTAATTGTGTTTTCTCCATCTACTAACTCTGCTAAACTTGATATCTCTCTGTAAATGTGTGGCATTACCATAAGGCCTAGGAAGCATGCCCACTGTCTCCATGCCATTTTTGACACTGATCTTTAATATACACTGAAATCAAAAGGTATTTATTAAGTATATACATTTTGGTTACACCACTGTAGTAGTTGGATATATGGGCTCCAAGAAGCAAGGCTTCACTGATCATCTTTTTTGGAGTACCATGGTCAGTCATAGCACCTCTTTAATGACATCCTGCATCATTTCTACTGTCACCTGGTAATGAGACGACTTGTTACATTGCCACTGTTACATATTTTTATTGTAAGCTGGAACTTTTTAGTTGTGTCTGCAAATTTCTCCGGAAATTCTTGATAAATGCTCACGTCAGAAAACATTATTTCTTCGCGGATGCCAGTAAATGCCTCAGAGCACAATTTTTCTTCTACATGCTGAAAACTTAAAATTCCTGAATAAAAACAACATCCCTTGTTCTTTACGAGGACAGGTCAACGTAGCACTGGATTGTATTTTGAATTTTACTTTATCAACAATTTCTATATTATCCTGTGATAGAAGCATATATAAAAACCATTAAAGGGTCATTAAAGGGGTTGGCCACTTTCTGGTTATTGTTGACCAATGTGTAAATAAGATGATCATATGACACTTATTAATATAGCCCTCAGACCCCACCAAAGTGTTTTTGAAAACTTAAAGGGGTCAGCCACTTTCTAGTTACTTTTGACCAATGTGTTTGTAAAATGATTATATGGCAGTTACTAATATAACCTATGTTGAAATTCTGCACCATTATCTATATTCTATAAGGTACACAAAGTCTTTTGTACTGTCTACACAGAGGTCCTGTCCATAAAATGGCTGCTGATAGAGGGTCATGTGACCAGGCAAATCACCCCCATGTGATGCCTCCTCAATTCCAATACACTGCACCTGCCATCTACACTTGTTCTGTTTGCAGTTTAGTCCAGGTGCGTTGTATTTGAATGTAGGAGACATCACAGGGAGGTGATTTGCCTGGTCACATGACCCTCCAGCAGCAGCCATTTTATGAACAAGACCTCTGAGTGGACACCACAAAAGACTTTGCGTACCTCTAGAACTAAGGGAGATAAGGGCATGCATATCACACTCTCTCTCCTTGCTGCTATCAAGAGAAGCCCATAGCCCGTCTCTCCCGTCTCCTGCAGTGAGGAGAGAGAGAATGATATGGGCATGATTCTCACCCATGGTTCTAGTGAATGGTGGAGGTCTCAACACTCAGACCCTGCTAAATGTTTAACATATCAACCTTTTAAAAAAATAAGTTAGTGATGCTTTAATTAAACATTGAATTAGAACTATATTTAATTGGCAGATTGAAAGCTTGCTTTAAAAAGTATATCCATTGTATGTTTGGAAAGATAACATCCACCATTTTCCATGTTCTATTTTTCTGATACGGTACATAACTCCAAATATCCTGCATAGACAAATAACAACATTCTGTATACTTGCAGCCACCCATAGGGGGAGCTTAACCCCTTTTGCGACCTCCACTATACACGTACATCGGAAGTCGGCACTTTAAAGATGGTTCAAACAGCAGAGACTCGCAGCGGATGTATGCGATCAGCCTTGAGGCTGTAACCATTAAGTTTGTTGCCTCTAGCAAGAACTCTATAACTGCCGTGTGTTGCGTCATGTAAAATATGTGGTTTCTTTTATGCCTGTATCTGACTGATTCCTTCCAGCATCCTAGAGTGAGGGGCTATGCATAGTAAGGGTCACAAAGGTCCTTTTTAATAAGGGCCAGCCATCTCCTTACAGTGCAGTGCTTAAATTTTTTTCTTATTTAAAGGAAATCTCTCATCAGCGACCGCAACCTCCCTTTCCAACTATTTGCATAGACACATAGATGTAGTTCAACAGATTTAAAACAATGTTTTTCTTTTCTTGATCAAAGGCTCTAAGTTCTGATTGCTCTTGTTGCACCCAAGCTTTGCTCCTTTCTGTGGCCAGTGCCTCCCTCGCCATTTTGATTCACCGGGCCTAGACTCATGTTTATTTGGGAGGTTTTTAGAAAACAATATGAGTCTTAGGAGACTAGAGGGTGTTATATACCAATTTTTAAGCTAATAGGAGAATATTTTATTCATCCAGAATTGATTCGGGTCTGAATTTAACTTTTTAAAACATTTGAAGAAGTTTATCTCTTAGCACAAATATACTGCTATATATATAAGATGATGAAATATGAAGTCTCAAAATTATAAACCAACTAGAAACCAAACATAGAGACCCTTAAAAACATTATATTTTATTAGATATGCTTAAAAATATCCCAAATATGACAATCACGAAAGATATCGATATCCACAACAATAATAATACAGATATATGCCAATTAACAGGTGGGAAAATAGGGGGTAGAAATGTATAGCTATGAGGTCTGGCCCTAATGTGGCCCTAATTAAAGCCTCAGCCCAGGGATCTCCCCTGATGGTGGGGATTCCCTGTCCTCCGACCTCCCCTATTAGTTCCCTGTTAACACCCTAAGGTATTAGTCCTCATATCCTCAACGCGTTTCCCCCTATTTGGGTTCATCAGGATTGTGCCAATACAGATACACATGCAGCAATATGTTAATGCAGACGCGGATGTATAATGATAGCGTATACATACAGAAGGTGGAAGGGCATCAGACGATATATGGCCGGTATAAAAAGCCGTCTTTGGTGATACCATGTGAGACGCTAGGCTGGTGAGTTGTCTGAGAAGAGCATTTTCTGTCTTAGGGTTAAGTTAACTCAATACCTGTTTATTATGTTATAGGTTATCACCAAAGACGGCTTTTTATATCGGCCATATATCGTCTGATGCCCTTCCACCTTCTGTATGTATACGCTATCATTATACATCCGCGTCTGCATTAACATATTGCTGCATGTGTATCTGTATTGGCACAATCCTCCTGATGAACCCAAATAGGGGGAAACGCGTTGAGGATATGAGGACTAATACCTTAGGGTGTTAACAGGGAACTAATAGGGGAGGTCGGAGGACAGGGAATCCCCACCATCAGGGGAGATCCCTGGGCTGAGGCTTTAATTAGGGCCACATTAGGGCCAGACCTCATAGCTATACATTTCTACCCCCTATTTTCCCACCTGTTAATTGGCATATATCTGTATTATTATTGTTGTGGATATCGATATCTTTCGTGATTGTCATATTTGGGATATTTTTAAGCATATCTAATAAAATATAATGTTTTTAAGGAAGTTTATCTCTTATATGTATATTTATACATATCTCCTTGTGTTTCATATTCTTTCAATTTTCTCCAATTTTTCAACACTACTTGGCTAGCATCAAACTGTTCAATCAGGGCTTTTTCAAAATAAGATTTTCCCCTATTGGTAGCTTCAAACTTCAATCAGGGCTTTTTCATAATAAGATTTCCTCTAGTGGTAGCCTCAAACTTTTCAATCAGTGCTGTTTCATAATTAGATTATTTACAGTGCCTTGTGAAAGTATTCAGCCCCCTCGAACTTTTCAACCTCTTCAAACAAAAAGATATAAAAAGTGGGTCACAATTGTAAAGTGGAACGAAATTTATTGGATCATTTAAACTTTTTTTGTAATAATAAAACTGAAAAGTTGGTCTTGCAAAATTATTCGGCCCATTTACTTTAAGTTCAGAAAACTCACTCCAGAAGCTCATTGAGGATCTCTGAATGATCCAATGTTGTCCTAAATGACTGATGAAGATAAATAGAATCTACCTGTGTGTAATCAAGTCTCCGTATAAATGCACCGGCTCTGTGATAGTCTCAGGGTTCTGTATCATGAAGACCAAGGAACACACCAGGTAGGTCCGTGATACTGTTGTGGAGAAGTTTAAAGCCGGATTTGGATACCAAAAGATTTCCCAAGCTTTAAACATCCCAAGGAGCACTGTGCAAGCGATCATATTGAAATGGAAGGAGTATCAGACCACTGCAAATCTACCAAGACCCGGCCGTCTTCTCAACTTATATCTCAAACAAGGAGAAGACTGATCAGAGATGCAGCCAAGAGGCCCATGATCACTCTGGATGAACTGCAGAGATCTACAGCTGAGGTGGGAGAGCCTGTCCATAGGACAACAATCAGTCGACCACTTCACAAATCTGGCCTTTATGGAAGAGTGGCAAGAAGAAAGCCATTTCTGAAAGATATCCATAAAAAGTCTCGTTTACAGTTTGCCACAAGCCACCTGGGAGACACACCAAACATGTGGAAGAAGGTTCTCTGGTCAGATGAAACCAAAATCCAACTTTTTGGAAACAATGCAAAGCAATATGTTTGGCGTAAAAGCAACACAGCTCATCACCCTAAAAACACCATCCCCACTGTCAAACATGGTGGTGGCAGCATCATGGTTTGGGCCTGCTTTTCCTCAGCAGGAACAGGGAAGATGGTTAAAATTGATGGGAAGAAGGATGGAGCCAAATACAGGACCATTCTGGATGAAAACCTGTTGGAGTCTGCAAAAGACCTGAGACTAGGACGGAGATTTATCTTCCAACAAGACAATGATCCCAAACATAAAGCAAAATCTACAATGGAATGGTTCAAAAATAAACGTTTCCAGGTCTTAGAATGGCCAAGTCAAAGTGCAGACCTGAATCCAATTGAGAATATGTGGAAAGAGTTGAACTGCTCTCCATCCAACCTCAAAGAGCTTGAGCTGTTTTGCAAGAATTTCAGTCTCTAGATGTGCAAAACTGATAGAGACATACCCCAAGCGACTTGCAGCTGTAATCGCAGCAAAAGGTGGCGCAAGAAAGTATTAATGCAAGGGGGCCGAATAATTTTGCAATCCCCACTTTTCAGTTTTATTATTACAAAAAAAGTTTAAATGAGCCAATAAATTTTGTTCCAGTTCACAATTGTGACCCACTTGTTGTTGATTCTTCACCAAAAATTAAAAATGTTATATCTTTTTGTTTGAAGCCTGAAATGTGGCAAAAGGTTGAAAAGTTCCAGGGGGCCGAATACTTTCACAAGGCGCTGTATATGTTGCAGTGTTCACATCCATACATAATACAGACATACAAACTAGTCTTCTTTCCAAAAGAAAAGGAAAAGTGAGTGTCTCATACCAAGAACTTAACTCTTTCTGGGTGACTACCCTTTAGCAGAGCTAAGCATAGAAAAGTTGATTGGCTCCCTGAGAGGCCTTAGTTACATTACTATTTCTATTTATGGAGAGCACTAAGTATGCATGAGAAGTATAGTAAGCCAGTCAACGCTCCTGGGTTTGTGGGAAAAATATATTAAAATTAGCACATCTTATATCTGCTGTCATCAGATAGGCTTAGGAAAACTAATTTGAAAATCTTTCCCAAAAACCCAGAGGGGCATTGCCTGGCCTACAATACTCCACATGTGTACTAGTCATACTAGACACTCTCTATAATGAGAAAGAGTACATCCTAGACAACACATATATATTACAAAGAAACCCAGAGCAACATACTAGGCTCTTGCTCTCTCGTTGGTTTTAAAGTCTTTCCAGAAAAAAATATAAGTCCTAACAGACCAGAGAGTGATAAACACCAACTTTCATGGCAATTGGAGCATATTTGACTTGTAAAAATCACTGAAAAATATTTTATACTCTAAAAATTTACTTTTAATAACACCCACTAACATGACAATTGAATAATAATACATATACAATAATACTGAAATAAATCCAGGGTCTGATGGGGGACTCGTCCAAAGAATGTTGCTACAATTGTGGTCACTTAAGGTTTTGAAGACCAAACTGTGCAGATACAGTGGCCACTGATGATCTACCATATTCATTTCTATTCTACTATAGGTACTTGATCTCATGGCTTGACAATTCCAGAGTACACTTCCAAATCAATACAGGTTCTCCAAGGTTCTGCTGCTTCTTTATCTCAGGAGATGCTGTGCTACTAGTAAACAAATGTGTATAGCTTACATCGGATGCATAACCAGAGATATATATATATATATATACACATTTATTTACTAGTAGCACAGCATCTCCTGAGATAAAGAAGCAGATGAAGCTTCTTGGAGAACCTGTGGATTTGGAAGCGTACTCTGGAATTGTCAAGCCTCAAGATCAAGTACCGTACCTAGAATGGAAATGAATACGGTTGATCATCAATGACCACCGAATCTGCACAGTTTGGTCTTCAGAACCATAAGTGACCATGATTGTAAAAATATTCTTGGGAATAATAGGACCCTGGATTTACTTCAGTATCACTGAACATGTGTTATTACTCAATTATTATGCTAGCAGGTATTTTTTAATGGACATTAATAAAAGTTATATTTTAAAGGAATTGTTCTGTGATTTCTTTCAGTGATCTTTATATTCCCACTCCTGCCATCTTTAAATCCTTCAGTGAATTTTATTTTTAATTTGTACCCGAATCAAACTTTTTCAAAAATTCGATAAAACGGACCCGAAAGGCATTTCAAGAAACTTACTAAATTTTTTTTGGAGGCCCATGATATCTGTGTACACCACTGTAGACGGTAGGTGCAGCACATCAACAGAGAGGTAAAAAGATGACTGCCAGTGCCAGTGGCGTACATAGGGAGGAAAGGGCCCCCATAGCAAGGATCAAACCAGGCCCCCGACACAGGACAGAAGGGTTTCTGCCTAAACCCTTTTCAATGACACTTGAGCCAGTTTTTCCACTGCCTCATTTGCTAAAAGTTGTTCCTTTAGAGGGTAAAGTCCTGACCAAGTTTTCACCTCCAGTAGAAGAGGGGATGATCCCAACTGGGCCCCATAGCAGTCGCATGGTCTGCTGCTATGGTAGTTACACCCCTGGCCAGTGCTCACAGATAGAATAAGACGTTTTATTTTAGGCTCTGTTCACATCTGGATCCTGGTTTCTATTATAAACATACTGGATCTGTTGCACAACCGACACCATCGGCACCCGCATCACTAGTTTTCTCTCAAAGCTATGGAAGCTCCTATACAGATGTGAACATAGCCTACTAATAATAATATTGGAAGAGGTACAGACTGGGAGGAATTGTGTATCTTCCAGAAAGAGTCAAATTTAGATTTCCACTCACATTTCATATGCTTGCATTTATCTAACACCACAAGTATCTCGCCTATATGCGTTTCGGTCTCAACACGCCTGCCCAGGGCAAGCGGGTGATCTGACTCTATTTAGACATGTGGGTATGAAATTTTCTTTGATTTCTAGGGATTTCCTGTGTGAACATTTACATTATCAGTGTTCTCAGACATTGAAATGTAAAGGATAAAATAGATCTGGACTATAAATAGGGCCGTCAATCCCTCCCCCCTTCCCCCCATGCCGTGTATCAGGTAACCATGCTGATAATTTGCAAGTTGTAAAATGTAACTCTGTTTTTGGCGGTAAACATGGGAATTTGTGTCTTAAGATGAAAGCTTCTGATAATAACCTCCAACTAATTACACAAACAAAAGCTTTTATTCATCAAAGACCGGCGTCTATTTTTTGCTCTTTTGTAAATGTGCTTCCAATTGGTCTACAAGCAAACAAAAAGTTCTGCTCCCAGTGAGATATTTTGTAAGTAAAATGTGTTCTTCTTCTACATGCAATGTTTACCACTATTCCCACCCGTTAGAGATGAGAGAAGTTATGAAAACTTCGATTCGACTGCTTTGCCAAATTTCACAAAAATATTCGCTTCATGACTAATGACTTTGTCACGAGGCACATTTCTTTGCAAGTAGCGTGCAAAAATTATAGGGAATGGTGATTGCACTGACCCCCGTCAATGAACCTCTCAGATGCCGCGTTCACTGCTGATTGCGGCATCTGAGATTAAAATTGCGGGGGGGGGGGGTAAAAATACAGACATAAGTCAGTAATCTACGTAGGTGTGGTAAGGAGAGTATAGGGACAGTACTGGGACATATTTAATTAGGTAGATCAGGGTTTTATCAGGGAAAGCATAGGGAGGGAGGGACTGTTCACTGTGTTCATGTGGACGTTCATGTTACATTGCAAATTCTGCAATCAATAAAATCCTGCAACAACTGCAGCAGCCTGCAGGGTGGGAATGAGGCAGAGAAGATGGGAGTGGTAGTGGCAGTCCTCATGGTAGCAATCCCTATTCAGTTCTCGCTGGGCCACTGTGCAGTAAAGGGAGAGCACACCCTTGTTCCTTTGGGGCACACCCTGATTTTGGGTCTCCTGCCTGGTGGTGGTTTGGCATTCCCTTGGTGTTTGTGGATGTTAACGTTGCAAGACAGGATCCCAGTGAAGAGCATGTTGAATGCAGAGGTTTGTAAGTTGATAGATAAGCCAAAGGTGACAGACAGGCCAAAAGCTCAAGTTAAGCTATGAATGAACAGTAGACTTCCCAATTCAGCCAAGGGGTGCCCCCTCTTTATGACAGACAAAATCCTCATAGTATAAGGCTGTATGTCCAAAGCTAACTGAATAATTTCCCAGAGGTGCTTTCTGCTGCCTCCTGCACTAATATATTAGTTTCAGTTAATGCATTGTTTTGTGACTATATACATGCAGTTTTGCTTCCTTAGAGGAAGGTGGTATAAGGCTCTATCTTCCAAACTGGCTGAATAATTTCCCCAGGGGTGCTTTCTGCTGCTTCCTCTCTTCTCACTATCTCAGCTCCAACATGATAATGTGCACCTTTGGTGATTGTGTTGTGTTGCAATAACTGCATTAATATAGCAGTTTCAGTTAACACCTTGTATTGTATCAAGATACCTGCAGTTTTAGTTAATGCATTGTGCTTCAATATCTACAACAATGTAAGTTTCATTGTAAATTGTCAATACCAGTGTGCAGTGTGTTTGTAGAAGGGGAGGGGCATTTACCTGCTCCTATGTCTTTAAATTACAGAAAAAAAACCCTTGCAATTTTACTAGTACCATTTGTCTATGTACTAAACCTGTGACTTTTCATTAATAGGCCTCATAATAAAATGTCTGGTAAACGGAAGAATGTAAAATGAAAGATCCATGCCCCAAGAGTCAAAATGTTGGTGGCTGTAGTAGGGCAAACAACAGTAGCAGATTCAGCCATATGAACAGTAGTGATAGAAGTAGCAGCAAGCCACAGTTCTTCCTAGGTTTTGAAAAGCAGCATATTATTTTTCAGGACAAAGAGGATTACATTGTGGACTGGATGGCTCACTCTTCCTCTCAAAATAGTTCACGGATGAGTAGCACTCTTTACCCCTAAGTTGGTAAAGCCAATTTTAGGTAGAGTTTTACCAAATAATTCTTCTGAGGGTACCTGGAACACACAGCGTTGGATTTCGGCTTAGAATCCCAGTAAATATAAATCCAAAAGATCTACAGCACTCTTCAAATTGAAGCATAGTTAGTTTATTCACCAGTAGATGCTATGTTTTGATGTCTGTTGGTGAATAAACTACCTATGCTTCTATTGGAAGTGTGCTGTAGATCTTTTGGATTTATATCACTCCTCAGTCCCAGCAAGATGATGTTGATCTCATGTCTGAGTCTGACACTGTGCCTTAGAGCCAGGGGTCGGAGCATTCCTCCTGCTCCTTCTCTTTGCTGCCCCAGAAAAGCCTTTCACTTGTATCATCTTTGTCTTTACTGCCCTCTTCCTAGTGGGATGCTTCCTTTATTCCTAAGAAGAGGCAACAAAACGCCATGTGCTATGGAAAATACTCAAGAAACTGTTCCAGCTTCGGCATTTGGACTGCCATGTTAGAATAGGTTCAGGCAGAAGTGGGGGGCCCCATGCATAGCTGTGTTGGAGGTGGCAGTAGTAGTAGTAGTGGCACTTGTAGAAACGGAGGTGGCAGGAGGGGCAGTGGTAGTGACAGTGGCAGTTGGGGATAATAAAAAGGAGGGAATTGGGGAGGAGGCCATGGAGCCCACAATGACATATCACAGTCTAATAAAAGTAGAAGGCAGGGTGATGGTGGCCTCAGCAGTAAGAGCAGAATCAACATATGGACAAAACCTACAAAAGTACAAAAACACTGATAGATCTGCTTCTATTGTGGTCACCTCGGGAACTAGTAATGACATTAATACTGTGCCAAGGCTGCCACTAGCTCTGTGCAAGTATCTTCCAGCACCCAAAGCCACTGCCATGTGCAAGATCTGCAGCATGAAAATAACCATAGGTACCAAGGCTCTATTGTACTACATGAGGCAGCATCACTGGATCCTGTGGGGGAATAGAACTTGCCAGAATTCCAAATCAAAACATTTCTGTCCTCTCTCTACCAGCCCTCCTTGTGGCCGTCAGGCTGTATCCCCAAACAGTTTACCTTGTCATTAAGGTCTTCTGCTCCTGCTCAGATATCCATAACGTGACTTGTGGCTATTAGCTTGTGTGCACCTTGCAAGTTGCTGGCAGTGCAGTTGCTGCTGTACCACTTAGTGGTAATAATTGTGACACAGTTCTGTGCCTTCCCCAAAACTCAATTCAGCAGGCATTACTAGCTTTGTCCTGCTGTCTATAAAACTTGTCGCATGGAAATCTAGAGCAGTTTTGCATCTTCACCAAAATCTAGGTGCATATTTATTAAGACAGGCGTTTTAGACACTGGTCTTAATAAGCCCTATAGCTAGTCGGTGGATCGCGAAAGTTATGTAGAGGTTCCAGCCTCTATATAACTTTGCACTTCAAGCGCCGATTCGAAATGTAAGACGTCTTTCTTGCTGTCTTACATTTAGACAATTTCTACGCCTAAACCAGAATGAGATGGGCCTGCAGGCCTGTCCCTGCCCACACCACACTCACTTTTTTAGACCTCGCATGAACGGGGAAGAAGTCACAGATTCTGCTGCACTATGGCATGCGACAGAATCTGCACTAGGTATACACCACAAAAGTGGCGTATATCTATTCATAAATTATCCCCTTCTATTCTTCTCTATGCCATGCATTTTGCCATATGCCATCAGCAGAACTTTTTGCCAGGTGTTTGTAAAACTTATCTTGTCATCAAGAAAACCAGAAGTTCTGCACCATTAACAAAATTAATGCCATCAGCCGTACTTTTGAATGTGTCCATAAAATTATCATCACCAAAAGGGTCATAGCCCATGAGGAGAACATAGTCCTGCCACTTTACAAATCACAAGTCAAACCACACATGGAGTACTGTGTACAGTTCTGGGCTCCTCTGAACAAGGCAGACATAGCAGGGCTGGAGAGGGTTCAGAGGAGGGCAACTAAAGTAATAACTGGAATGGGTGGACTACAGTACCCAGAAAGATTATCAAAATTAGGATTATTCAGTTTAGAAAAAAGACGACTGAGGGGAGATCTAATAACTATGTATAAATATATCAGGGGTCAGTACAGAGATCTCTCCCATGATCTATTTATCCCCAGGACTGTGACTGTGACGAGGGGACATCCTCTGCGTCTGGAGGAAAGAAGAGGATTCTTTACTGTAAGAGCAATGAGACTATGGAACTCTCTGCCTGAGGAGGTGGTGATGGTAAGTTCACTAAAACTAGAGTTGAAGAGGGGCCTGGATGTATTTCTGGAGGGTAACAATATTACAGGTTATAGCTACTAGAGAGGGGTCGTTGATCTAGGGAGTTATTCTCATTGCCTGATTGAAGTCAGGAAGGATTTTTTTCCCCCTAAAGTGGGGAAAATTGGCTTCTACCTCATAGGGACATTTTTGCCTTCCTCTGGATCAGCTTCAGGATAACAATCCTACTGGATGGGCAGATGTCTTTTTTCAGCCTTATAAACTACTAGCTGAAGGATCCGGCTTCGCCGAGTATATTTAATTTATTTCATTTACTGTTTGTGTGTGTGTGTGTCGTTAAAAGATATCGAGAGTGACCTCTACAGTGCCCGCCCCTTTAACAGTGACCTCTACAGCGGCCAGCCCCTTTAACAGTGATCTCTACAGCGGCCCGCCCCTTTAACAGTGACCTCTACAGCGGCCCGCCCCTTTAACAGTGACCTCTACAGCAGCCCACCCCTTTAACAGTGACCTCTACAGCAGCCCGTCCCTTTAACAGTGACCTTTACAGCAGGTGACCCTTTAACAGTGACCTCTACATCAGCCCGCCCCTTTAGCAGTGACCTCTACATCAGCCCGCCCCTTTAACAGTGACCTCTACAGCTGCCCGCCCCTTTAACAGTGACCTCTACAGCAGCCCGCCCTTTTAACAGTGACCTCTACAGCTGCCCGCCCCTTTAACAGTGACCTCTACAGCTGCCCGCCCCTTTAACAGTGACCTCTCCAGCAGCCCGCCCCTTTAACAGTGACCTCTACAGCAGCCCGCCCCTTTAACAGTGACCTCTACAGCAGCCCGCCCCTTTAACTGTGACCTCCACAGCAGCTAGAGTGGCCACTGTCTTCACCCCAGAAAGCCAGACCTCACCTGCCATTCCCCCAAACGTGAAACAGCGCCCCCAGTTCCCATGAAAACACACCACTAAACATGAGGCCACGCCCCCTGGCTTCATGAAGATATGGAGGAGAAGCTGTCTGAGTGTGAGCTACTGAAAGGGTGGACATCCCTGTGTCTGTCCAGGCACTGCGTCGGACGGAGAACAGGTAGCCAGAAAACTGGACTGTCCAGCCTAAAGCCGGACATCTGGCCACCCTAACATCAGCCTGCCCCTAGGGTGGCCAGAGGTCTTATTTTAGGCTGGACAGTCTGGCTTTCAGACTCCCTGTCCTCTGTCATGCTCAGCGCCTGGATGGACACAGGGATGTCCTTTTGAACAGCTCACTCTCAGCAGAAGCACTGTGCAGTCTGAGCAATGAGCTGCAGGGAGAAAGTCACCCTCTCCCCACCCCTGCAGCTGAAAGAAGGTGATTTTTACCTATATTTTTAATCCTGGTCAAATGCAGCATGGAATGGGGCGTGGCCTGACTGAGTCAGGGGCGTGACTTAGTGGGATCTGGGGGTGGGGCTTTTAAAGGGAACCTGTCACCTAAAACACGCCTTCCAAGTCACCCATATTATCTTAAAGTTGTCAGCAGTATGTTTCTAAAGATGTTCTTCTTTGTCTGATCAGCTGTGCTAAAATCTTGAAAAATAAACTTTAATTCCTTCAGGCGCTATGTAACAGTGGAGCTTGAAGTCAAGGGGGCAGCGGCCTCCTCGCTTCAAGTCAGGATAACCGCGCCCCCTTTGCCTCTGATTGACAGCCAATAGCTTTTGGTTGTTCTGCAAAGCCGGCTCAAGGCTTGCGCATGCGCCCGACGCCTCTATTCCCACGAACGTTGCAATGCGCAGGAATAGGAAATGAGATGCTGTCAGTCAGAGGCGAAGGGGGTGCGGTTATTCTGACTTGAAGCGAGGAAGCCGCTGCCCCCTTGACTTCAAGCTCCGCTGTTACATAGCGCCTGAAGGAATTAAAGTTTATTTTTCAAGATTTTAGCGCAGCTGATCGGACAAAGAAGAACATCTTTAGAAACATACTGCTGACAACTTTAAGGTAATATGGGTGGCTTGGAAGGCATGTTTTAGGTGACAGGTTCCCTTTAAGTCCTTCTTTTGACGGGTCGATGCCAAAGTAATTTAGGAGGAAGGTGGGTAGCAGTGGAAGAATACATATTTTATTACTACTGAACAGTAAATATGTGAAATTTACATTATATGAGGTAATGATTTATGATGAATTAGTCTAAAACATAAGTTATATTAATGGTAATGGAAATACCCCTTTACCATTGTCATCCACAGTGCTCTGCCTCTTTAATGCAGACCTACAGCAGTGAACTGGCTAGGTTGTCATAGAAACCTGGTGAGAAGCCTGTGAGCTTCTATTGGCTGATAAGGGTCATGTGACCAGGCTACTATTGACTAATGCATTTTTTTGGGAATATCTCAGGAACGTTATGTCCTGGAGAGCTGAAAACTGTTCTAAAACCTTCCCTGACACCTGATGTACATGTGTGCCAAATTTTGTGATTGTAGCTGCAGCGGTGCGGATTCCTTTAGCGGACATACACACACACACACACACACACACACCTACACACATACACTCAGCTTTATATATTAGATGTTACTATGTTACCATGGAAACATGGCACAATTCTGTGCCTTCACTAAAATGTAATTCTTCTGTATACCATCAGCCATACTTTTTCCTACATGCCATCATCCAGACATTTTGCCAGGTGTCTGTAAAAAGTTGCCTCGTCATCATGGAAATGTTGCGCAAAATTGAATTCTGCTGTATGATATTCATACTTCTGGTCAGCTGTTAATTTTTTAGTTAATTATTCAAAATTGTCTAATTTTATAAATCCCGGCACATACTCTGTTCCCTGACCCCATGGACTTCTGAGCAGATAGATTGTAACAGTGGCCGGAACTGGCCCAGTTTGCTCTTGCTGTGCTGTCTTGTCCAGTTGTCATTTCAACTACTCCCTAGATGGTAGATAGATAGATAGATAGATAGATAGATAGATAGATAGATAGATAGATAGCCATTCTATACTGTATATTAAAAAATGTCAAATAATAAAAAAAAACATGTAACTGTAAAGTAGTGAATGACTGACAGCTGGCCTTACATTCTCTGTTTCAGCATTTGGGGTGTGCTGAGGACAGCAGCTGCACAACTTTGCTATACATTTTTATTATGTTCACTTGAGTTTTTTCCACATTTTTCTCACATGTATGTCATATTTTTTAATAATCTGACCATGGTCTTGTAAGAAGAGCAGTTTTAGTCATAAAGTTTTGTGTATGTTGTAATAACAAATATTTAGATAATGTACCCTATATCATTGCGTGAAATGAATTTAACATTGATTTTGTCAAACCTCATAAACTTGGCAAAAGAAAAACGTTACGCAAGATAAGAAAAGAGATCATCCATCAATACGAATATCATTGTACTTTGAGTGACACCATTTAATGACAGTAATATATGGAGTATCTGCTCTTTACAACAAGCTGGCTGGCCCAATGTATAGTTTTCTGTATGTAAACTGTTTTATGACCGATCTACAGCAGACATTTACAGTATGCTGGAGCTCTGCTGTGCCATAAAATAGAGAAATAAATTACCAATGTCATTTATGTGAACTGGATGAAAAAGCATAAAAATCCTTCAACATGATACGTACTGTGCAATATGTGCAGCAAGTCCAGGAGGAGCCAGAGCGGAGGATGGTAGTGGTAGTGGCTCTCGCTGCTACAATCAGTCACAGTGGCTTTCCTCACATCAATGTTCCCTGGCCCATGCAAGGATGGTGCACCTTTTCTTCGCCTAGGGTACAACCTGGTTCTTGGGCTCCTGTCTGATGGTAGTTAGGGTACCTGTGGTGTTAATTGTTTGTATAGGTGCAAGACAGGTCATGTAGATTGCAGTGGCCAATGTATGGTGCAGAAGTCAGTGACCAGGCCAGATGTACAGTAGCAGAATAAAACACCTCTCTTAACTTAGGTGCAGAATGATGATTTTAGTAGATCCAATGATAGCAAAACACAGTTCCCAAAATATACATTGCGAATCTCCCTAGATGGTTTTGTATGGATTTGAACAAGGATGGGAATTATCACACTCTTTCCTATCTTTCTCAAGTATCTTCCTGCAGAATCCATGGTTGGCAATATCTCTTTTTCAATCGTGCCTGTAATTCTCAACTGAGGAATACAGGTTTTTCAACATACAACTGGCCAAGTAGTGTCCAAGTGTGAACAGTGTCTTCACAGTATTCCCCTCACTGCAGTAAAGTTTAAATAGCTTAAGTAGCAAGATACCTTACTGACACCAAAACTTGACCATGCAGATTCCTGAACCTTCTCATCTCTTTCTCTCCTTCTGTAGATCATGCAGAGAACGGGGAGTCTCTGTAGCTTTTGTCTAGTCATGTGAGGAATAGAGCACATGGAGTTGCTTTCTTTACTGGAACTCTCTAAACTAAGCAGGTGGCGGACCCAGGATCCACACCCAAACTTCCTGTAGGGAATTGTCAGAATTGATTAACTCCATCACTTCCACCCATAATCATACTGGGCGTACACACAGTAAATGGCAGTAAATAAAGTGACAAACATGAAACAATCTGCAAGCAATCCCACATTATGGTTCTATTATGATGACACCTAAGATGGAAGGAGCTGGAGCTATATCCTTGCTTCATACCCTTTCAGTGATCCATGACCCAGGGTCAGCTACCCATCACTTTCTTCTCAATCTACTGAATCTAATATAAATCACCACTGAGCTCTGTGATGGTATAGCTAGGGGGAGGAACTGACCAGGTATATAACTTAGATGATTGGTGCCAGGCAGTAGAAAGATTTCAACAAACCATGCTAGCTTGACCTGGATATTTAAATAATGGACTAGAAAAGTCCATAGTAAAGGAAAGCCTAGCTATAACACTGTGTTCTAAGATGATGAAAGTTTGGTGCAATACTAGGTCCATCATTTGCACCGAGTGAGCTGAAAACTTTGTCTGAGCTCAGGAGCCATTGGCTGGAAGAAGCCTTTAGCCTGCACTTTTGGGTGCAACATGAGAACAGGGTTAGGTGAGTATTTCAGGTTTTGCTTTTGATTTTTTGGTGCAGTGGCTTTAGCCACTACAATTTTCAGGAGCCTGTTGTTGGCAAAGTTTTTGGGGGGAACACTTTGCACTGCTACCTTTTGGGGAACGATATGGCACACTATGGCAATGGTAAATTATTTAGAGTGCACAATATAAGAATTATTAATATTAGGGGAACCACAAAATTATACGGCTCAGTGCAGTTGTTTTAGGAGACACTATTACTGGTAGGGGCTCTATTGCTGGTAGGGTTCCCCCAAAGTGCTTAGTGGCACACAGTGGTGTTGGGGCTCTTGCCTGGTGGTATTTGCTGTGCTCTTAAGTATTGGTCCGGGTGCAAGGCAGGAGGGGTGGGTGCAATTGCTGGTATATGGTGGAAACAATAACCAGGCTACTTGTAGTAAACAAGTCTCTTATTAATAAAATTCAGAATAGGAGTAGTAGTACTGTACATCCAACAATATCAATGCATAGTTCCAATCTTCCCCAATAGAAATGTATGGATAGTAGCAATGATGGGGGTTGTGGTACTCCTGCCCTCTGTCTCTCCAAAGTCTGGCAATGAGGTTCTTAGTAGATGTTCCTGTAATTCCCATACTGAGGGGTACATAATTAAGTTACAGCAGGCCAAATTGTTTGAGTGTGTTAGCAATGTTTCCTCTCACAGCAGTAAAGTCTCTCTGCCATACACCTTCTTGACTGACTCCAATGCATGGCTTTGTACAGTAGATTCTAGACTTTCCAAACTTCTTTTCTGTCTCTGGGGCACTTTAACCTCAGATGTGATGATTCTCCAAGTTCAGGTCTAGTTCTGAAGAGTACTACAAGAAGATTTAGACTAGCACATCCAGAGTCAAAGGTGCACATCCATAAAGCTACATTCTATTGTTTGCATGTATAACAGTGTGCTGCCATATTTTATTTGCTACTTCTGAAGAGTACACACATATAGGTCATCTCTCTTCCTCAGCTAAGCTCAGACCCTCAACTAACTGACAAACCAGGGGATGGACCCAATTCCATCTCCTAGCAACCTAAAGGGGCTGAGTAAAAGTATTAACCCTGACTTATGCATATAATGCTAGGTGTACAATTGCAGTAAATTAGAACATTTCACTTACAGTAGCAATACAACATTACAATTACCCTTTTGCAGTGGCCCTGTTCTGGGGTGCTGCACATATTCTCAGCACAGAGACTTCCATCAATAGTGAACAAGTGGTATTGAGGTGTGGCAAACTTAACTTATAGTATGAAGTGACATGTGAGGTACGAGGTATAACAGATGCAGTATGTACAGAGATATAGTACATACAGCAGTGTACTGGTATGTGAGGTATGAGCTGTAATTTATACCTCCTACCATACATCACACTGGCCAGGAACAGGTAGTGGGAGGAGCTATGAATGTTGCATGGGGACCCAATTTAGATTCTTGCTATGGGGCTCACTGATTTCTATGTATGTAAGCCCCTGCATACAGTGCAATCAGAGGCGTAGCTACCGGAGGGGCAGGGGGGGGCGACGGCTCCGGGCCCAATGACTCAGGGGGGGCCCAGCAAGGATGACCTTAAAACTATCAATACACTGATCTGAGGTCTGATCGAGGCACAATACGCTGATCTGAGGTCTGATGGGGGCATAGTAGGGTGATGTGAGGACTGATGGGGGCACATTCTGCTGATCTGAGGTCTGATGGGGCACAATATGCTGATCTGAGGTCTGATGGGGCACAGTAGGCTGATGTGAGGTCTGATGGGGGCACAATACGCTGATCTGAGGTCTGATGGGGCACATTCTGCTGATCTGAGGTCTGATGGGGGCACAGTAGGGTGATGTGAGGACTGATGGGGGCACATTCTGCTGATCTGAGGTCTGATGGGGGTACAATACGCTGATCTGAGGTCTGATGGGGCACAATACGCTGATCTGAGGTCTGATGGGGCACAGTAGGCTGATGTGAGGTCTGATGGGGGCACAATACGCTGATCTGAGGTCTGATGGGGCACAATACGCTGATATGAGGTCTGATGGGGCACAATATGCTGATCTGAGGTTTGATGGGGGCACAATATGCTGATCTGAGGTCTGATGGGGCACAATACGCTGATCTGAGGTCTGATGGGGGCACAATACGCTGTTCTGAGGTCTGATGGGGGCCCAGTAGGGTGATGTGAGGACTGATGAGGGCACATTCTGCTGATCTGAGGTCTGATGGTACAATACGCTGATCTGAGGTCTTATGGGGCACAATACACTGATCTGAGGTCTGGTGGGGCACAGTAGGCTGATGTGAGGTCTGATGGGGGCACAATACGCTGATCTGAGGTCTGATGGGGGCACAATACGCTGATGTGAGGTCTGATGGGGCACAGTAGGCTGATGTGAGGGTCTGAATGGGGCACAATACGCTGATCTGAGGTCTGATGGGGGCACAATACGCTGATGTGAGGTCTGATGGGGCACAGTAGGCTGATGTGAGGTCTGATGGGGGCACAATACGCTGATCTGAGGTCTGATGGGGCACAATCCGCTGATACTGAGGTCTGATGGGCACAAATACGCTGATCTGAAGGTTCTGATGGGGGCACAATACGCTGATCTGAGTTCTGATGGGGCACAATACGCTGATCTGAGGTCCTGATGGGGGCACAATATGCTGATCTGAGGTCTGATGGGGGCACAGTAGGGTGATGTGAGGACCTGATGGGGGCACATTCTGCTGATCTGAGGTCTGATGGGGGTACAATACGCTGATCTGAGGTCTGATGGGGCACAATACGCTGATCTGAGGTCTGATGGTACAATACGCTGATCTGAGGTCTGATGGGGCACAATACGCTGATCTGAGGTCTGATGGGGCACAGTAGGCTGATGTGAGGTCTGATGGGGCACAATACGCTGATCTGAGGTCTGATGGGGGCACAATACGCTGATCTGAGTTCTGATGGAGCACAATACGATGATCTGAGGTCTGATGGGGGTACAATACGCTGATCTGAGGTCTGATGGGGGCACAGTAGGGTGATGTGAGGACTGATGGGGGCACATTCTGCTGATCTGAGGTCTGATGGGGGCACAATACGCTGATCTGAGGTCTGATGGGGGCACAGTAGGGTGATGTGAGGACTGATGGGGGCACATTCTGCTGATCTGAGGTCTGATGGGGGTACAATACGCTGATCTGAGGTCTGATGGGGCAAAATACGCTGATCTGAGGTCTGATGGGGCACAGTAGGCTGATGTGAGGTCTGATAGGGGCACAATACACCGATCTGAGGTCTGATGGGGGCACAATACGCTGATCTGAGGTCTGATGGGGCACAATACGCTGATCTGAGGTCTGATGGTACAATACGCTGATCTGAGGTCTGATGGGGCACAATACGCTGATCTGAGGTCTGATGGGGCACAGTAGGCTGATGTGAGGTCTGATGGGGGCACAATACGCTAATCTGAGGTCTGATGGGGGCACAGTAGGCTGATTTGAGGACTAATGGGGGCACATTCTGCTGATCTGAGGTCTGATGGGGATACAATACGCTGATCTGAGGTCTGATGGGGCACAGTAGGCTGAAGTGAGGTCTGATGGGGGCACAGTAGGCTGATCTGAGGTCTGATGGGGGCACAATACACTGATCTGAGGTCTGATGGGGCACAAGACGCTGATCTGAGGTCTGATGGGGGCACAGTAGGCTGATGTGAGGTCTGATAGGGGCACATTCTGCTGATCTGAGGTCTGATGGGGCACAATACGCTGATCTGAGGTCTGATGGGGGCAAAGTAGGCTGATGTGAGGTCTGATGGGGGCACATTCTGCTGATCTGAGGTCTGATGGGGCACAATACGCTGATCTGAGGTCTGATGGTGCCATAGGTGCTGAGTGCCGGAGTGGTGCCAATAAACGTCTCTGCTATGGCCAGACTATATTCCAGGTTAGGACAATCTTTTCCCTGGTGTAGGAAATTCTGGCTACCACCAGGTGTGTAAAAATAGGCAACTTTTTTTCAGTGTTGAAGACTCAGTTTTGTCGATTTGTTTGTGATTTTTTTGAGGTTGGTGGAACTTAACTAGATTACTTTAGTGGTAATTATTAGTAATTAGAAAATCAAAGTCCATGAAGTTTCCAAATGAATTCAATTCGCCACAAAGCCGAATTTCCTTGTGCTGTGTTATAGTGGAGCAATTTAACCTGAAATGGTGTAAAAAACAAAAATTTTCATCATATTTACCTCCTCCTTTTGCTCACAACAGGCCTCCCGCCACCATCTTGTTTGTAGATCTCGACCAAACTCCCATGCGGGGTGAATTATGTCGGCTGGCGTAATCTCGGGCCATGAGAGATTTCACGCCAAACCTTCAAACAAAATGGCGGCGGCCGCGGCATCTGAGAGTAAAAACAGTGTAAAATTAACAGAAAAAAAAATTAAATCATATTTGCCTGGCCCGTCACGAGCAAATGGAGGAGGTAAGATTTTTTTTGTCGTTTACATTATTTCAGGTTAAATCGATTCGTTACCACGAAGCATGAGGAAATTCGGCTTTGCGGCAAATTGAATTTATCCTGAAATTCAGATCAAATTCCACTTCGTTGGATTCGATTCGCTCAACTCTAATCATCATCAATTTACAGCTCACAGTAAATGCTGGTAATGACTTCTTCTCAGTATATTGCGCTATAGACATGTATTACTTATAATCTCTATTATTCATTATGACTATGACAAATGCTATGACTATGGTTGTGACCTCAGAGGCTGTTCTAACTAATTCCTACCATAATGTAGACTTTGCCAGTGGTCTCCTACGCCTGACTCTGGACAACCTTCCTTTCCACACATGGCTTCCTGTAAAATACTGAACCCGTAACAGTAAGTTATGAGTCAATGAAACAGAGCCAGCTCCAGAGTTTACACTACTGTCTCCTGACACCTGGCTTTAGACTTTACTGACATGGAAACATACCATTCTTATGCTCTTTTTCACCTTTTACGCTGTTCAGTCATTTGTTATACTCAGTTTTCTAAACTTACTTCAGCGCTGCATTATAAATTATGATGAAAGCGCACTATAATAAGTGCAATGATACGGAGGACGGAGGGAACCACACACCCTGCTCCCACACATCGCTAATTAGAAGCACATAAATCTCCCCAGCGTAATGTACAATTTAAGATGAAAGCCATACTATTACTATATGATTAATACTCCCAAGTAATGCTTCAGCTCCAGAACTCAATCTGAAAAAGTACTGGACAGTAAAATGTATAGCCCCCCTCCAGATACCCATACAACATACATATACATTGGCAATTATTGTACACTATATGTCATTTACATATTCATTTCCCCAATTCGGAGTATGCTATTCAGATCTTTCATTCACCCGACAGAAGCTTTTGAGCAATAAAACCTTTATATTGTACAAATATGCATTGTGTTTTTATTTATTTATCCCCTCCAACAGTAAATTATATTCTTGCAAGAATAACTTCATCCAGGATCACAGAAGGGAAAAATTTCCCACCCCCCATAGTAAAGGAGCATCAGCTACCCATCCCATCAAGCGTCTCCAGCGCGTCAGGAATAAATTCCCACACCTACACAGTATTTCCCTGATATATTCCTCATATATCTCTCGCTAACCAGCAGCTCCAAATTTTCTCAAACTTCTTAATACTTCCTCTCTATTTATAGACATATTTTTCCATTCATATTAGGTGCCTCACTCTCACCTTAAATTCCTGGATAGTAGGGGGGTCCTGATCTATCCAGTGGAAAGCTATAAGCTTACGAGCTTGTTACATAAGCCGTAGGATGGCCAGCCGATGCCCACCCACAACCTCTAGTGATCCAAAACATCCCAATATACATACATGTATGTTTGCTTCTAAACGTACCGAGAACACCTCATTAACTAGCTCTACCACTTTCCTCCAATATCTTCTTAAACGAGGACAATTCCACATCAAGTGAATTAGTCCTGTAGAAGGGGCATCACACCTCGGGCAGTTGTAATCTTGCCTTTACCCTATTGTCTTTAACAGCTTTGGAGTCCTATAGACTCTATGTACAAGAAGTACTTGTGATACCCTCACTAACTGCAACGTCCGTGAAGTTTTTTAGCACTTCAGACAACTGCTCCTTCGTTAAATCTGGCACATCCGACCTCCACTTCTCTAACAGATTCAAAGGGTGTTTTTTATGTTGTTTGTCTAGCAGGTAGTTATAATGTAAGGATATGACACGCCCAGTACCACCATGTGTACTGGTAAGTTCTATAATAGAGCTATGGGCCGCTGGCTCCACCTTGGTCCTTTTTTCCTGGGTTTGTATGGCGTGTCTCACCTGCAAGTATTGAAATAAAGATGCACCAGGCAGCTTATATTCTTGTTGTAGTTGTGTGAACGTTTTAAAAATGCCCTCACTATACAATTGTCTGATATATATTATGCCTTTTCCCCTCCATATAGGAAATCTGCTGACTTTTTGCAGCTCTGGGTACATGTAACTTGGCCAAATAGGCGTATACGCTGAATATCCCTCAATCCCTGCCACCGATCTTGCTTTCCACCAGATCCTCCCCAGTGAGAAAAGAACCATCTTCCAAAGCCTCCAATAAGGAGCAAGGAACTCCTCTCCTGCCAAATGAGATCCCTAAATATTGTGTTAACTTTGTGAAAAAACCTAAGGGGTGTCCACCCTGGATCGTTGTGGAGCACATAGAGCAATTGCGGCATCAGAATCATTTTGATAAGGTTTATTCTCCCTATCAGTGATAATGGAAGTTTAACCAAAATTTGCACTTTATATTGAAAAGCAGTTAATAATGGCTGTAGGTTTAATCTGTCATATTCCCTAACATTTGACGTTACTCTGATTCCAAGATATTTCATTTCTTTAACTATCTGCAGATTCACATTCGGCACTCCTGTAGTCCTTTCTCTGTTCTTAAGTGGCATAAGTGAAGACTTAGACCAGTTGATACGCAAACCTGACAAGGTGCCAAAAGAATCTATAATGGCCATAGCGTGTGGCAAGAACTGCTGCCAATCCTCCAGAAATAGTAGTAAGTCATCGGCGTAGAGTGCCACCTTTTCATGTATTCTTCCATAAGTAAACCCTTTCACTAAATCTGCTGTCCGAAGAGCAGCTGCTAGAGGCTCTATCGCTATTGCAAATAATAGAGGTGATAAAGGGCATCCCTGCCTGGTTCCTCGAAACAGAGGAAAGGACTCAGAAAGCATTCCATTGGTTCTTATCTTCGCCATAGGAGATTAGTATAATAATTGTATCCATTGAATATACTTCTTCCCAAATTCCATTCTATGAAGTACTGGCCATAAATAGCGCCATTCCACACTGTCGAATGCCTTGACCGCGTCTAGGGACGTGACCGCTGCATCCGAGGCGTGAACCTGACCTGCCTGTATGTTCATAAACAGTGTACGTATATTCACTGCAGTGGACATGTTTGGCATGAAGCCCGCCTGGTCAGAATGAATGATGTGACAATCTATTTGCTAACATTTTTGCAAGCAATTTTACATCCACCATGAGCAATGAGATAGGCCTATATGATTCGGCCTGTAGTAAGTCCTTTCCTGCCTTAGGCAGGACTACTATTATAGCTTGATTCATAGACTCTGGGAGTCGTCCTGATTCATACACCTCCTCATATACCTTCAGCAAATGTGGCAGAAGTTCAGATTTATAGGTGCTAAAGAGCTCCGAGGGGAGACCATCCACTCCTGGAGACTTATTGTTAGACATTGATTTCAGGGCTTCTTCTAATTCTGGAAGCTTAAATGGCGCGTCTAATATCTCCTTCTGTTCTGCACTTAAGCTTTGTAGAGGAAGCGGCCTTAAAAATGAGTTGAGTTCTTCTGCAGTGGGGTCAGTTTTAGACATATATTTTTGTTATTTTTTTATATTTTTGTTTTTGAAAAAACCTTTTATTGTCTGCTAAAACTAGTAGTTGTTCATCTAGTCTTTTTTGTGCTGCCTGCCATACTGTACATTAGCTTTCTCCTCTGACGGATCCGCTATATATTCTCCTTCAGTTTTCTGTGATTGCATTTCTAGATCACTAGTAAGGGCTTTCATATTATTTTTTGTTCTATTAACTTCAGCTATTAATAGTCCTCTGAGATATGCTTTAGTGGTCTTCCAAACCACCATCTTAGAGGCTGTGCCATCATTAAAGGGGTATTCCCAACTCATTGATCACAGTTTAAAACGGAATACTGGTGGCCTTGATAATTTTTTAAATTGGAAGTTATTAGCCATATTTCCCTCATTTTGATATAATCAAATTTTCCTACCCTGTTGTTGACACTTGGTTTCCCTAGGATACAGCCCGCTTTCCACGGATCCACAGCGGGCCGCGCTTGGTCAAAGAACTCTTGCATTTTATATCTTATTCCCTCTATATCCTCCATTGCCTGTAGCCAAAAGGGATTAAATCTCCATAATACACAACCCCTTTGTCTGATAGGCTTGTCAAAAGGGCTGCAAGGGCTTTCTTTGACACACACATAAAATTCAGCTTCGTTACAATCAGGATATTTAGAAAAATTTGGATCAGATCTTTCAAGTTGAAAATCAATTTGTTCATCTCTACCCCCAGAGACCTCTACTTTGCTCAGAAAGTGTCCCCACAAACAGTTCCTGCATAATAGCGTCAACCAAAGCACCATCATAAAAAGTACCTGCTAAGCAGAGTCCCTAGAAATAGTGCCATACTAGAATTCCCCATAAATCTAGAGTGCCCCCATAAAACAATACCAGCCAGAGAGTGCAACCATAAACAGTTCCTGACCAAAGTGTCCTACTAAACAGTGCCAACCGAAGCATCCTCATAAATAGTACCGGCTAGAGAGTGTGTCTAGAAGTTGTGCTAAGCGGACAACCTCCCCTCCATAAATTGCACCCGTCCAAAAATGCCATATTAAACAGTTCTAATCAAAGTATCCTCATCAACAGTGTCAGTCAGAGTCTCACTGTTATGACTTCCCACAACGACTCACATGGACTTGCCAAGGTTAAACTTAAAACAAGGTTTACTTAGATTGAAACAGAAAGCATATGGTTACAGTCCCTCACAGAGGGCACAAACTTGTTGGTTACACACAACATTTAGACACAGATCTTGTAAGCATCTCTATGTGTGGTTTGGTAGATACTATATTCCCTCAAAGGGTTGCCAACAGTAATAAGACAGTCTCTATACTTGTAATAGGACTAGAGATGAGCAAATCTATTCACCGCTTCGTATATACGTTACGAATCCTACTTATTTCCTACTTCGAAGCGAATCCGGATTTTATCAGATTCACTTCGTACGAATCTTAAATGTTCCTAAAATTTTGAACGCTAACGCTATGTACGCATTCTTCTTGACCCCTAGCCCCCAGAAGCGGGAAAATGACGATACGCACCCTCAAGAGCGGGAAAGTGAAGATACGCCCCCTCAGAAGCGGGAAAAAAACAGCCCGGCCTACCGGGAACTATCTATTTCAAGTATAGGGAGTGAAGATTCCTCCCTCATTACTCCACCCTCCTCTCCAGTTCAAGCCAGCGGTGATCTCAACAAGACAGCATGGCGCACAAACTACTTCCAAAGTGGGGAGAGATGGTGTGGGGTACCGAGCCCAAACCACCGGAGAGGCCCGAGGAGATCAGAGTGGCACAAGTGACCCTGAGAATCGCACGGGCACCAGAGGTGTCCACCGTGCTGGCTGGTGCGGCAGAGGCGGCTGGAGCATCCACTCCATCGCCCAGGAGGAGAACACCTTCCATGCAGCAGAATTCCATCATGCCTGCACCCGTGACAGCCCACGCCCAGACCCTATGGGACTATAAGAAAGCGGTGGAGGATTGGGTCATCCAAGTGCTTGACCATCCGAGGCCAGGAGACCCTACGCTGGAACGTCGTAAAGGAACTGTCATCTGGTTTTCGGTGGAGAGGGGAAGTGGCTTCCTTGCAGAAAACAAGGACGGCGAGGAGTACTTCATGTGCCGCAGGTCTGTCAAACGGCCTTATCTGCCCCAAGCCTGTCACAGCCTATACGTGAGCGATCAGGTCAAATATACCCCCATGGCATCCCTGAAAGGCCCCTTTGCTACCTGGGTAACATTGCTGTCAAAGCCCCTGGTACTTGCATCGCCAGTCGAGACCTGGCCAGAGGATCCAGCAGCCACAGGATGCTTGGGCAGCCTACAAGAAACAGCAGATGGCACCCTCCGTTTCAGAGAAAAACCACAGCTACAGCCGGAGCCTCTGATCCCTGGATTGCCACCACCACCACAATCCTTTCACCTGGGTCAGCTTCTACCTCATCCTTCACTTTCCAGCCCACAGTGATCCAGTACAAGCTACCGTGGAAAATCTGCAGCAGCCCAGGGAGCTCTCGGTTCTTCCTTGAGTGCAGCCTTGCTTGAACCGCTGCAGCCAGAAATCCTTACCCCTGCTGTCCCGGCAGGAGGATTCGGAAAGGTGAAGGCTCATGTGGCAGCAGTGCTCACCAGTGTGACCACCCGATCAAGTCCCAATTCAAGCAACAGAGGGCAGTGGAGCTCAACAACGGCAACTATCGTGGCCTACAGGAGGCAGGAGCGCCCTCTTATGACCTTTAGCAGCAGCAGCGATGAGGATTTCAGGTCCCTCATCTGAGGAACCCTTCTACAATTGGCTGTCTGGCTGACTTAAAGGATACCTCATGGTCTGGACCTATGGGAGCCACAACATGGACTGCACCTGATGGGTGAGAGCTAGTTGGCACTTGTTTTTAATTTATCTTGTTTTTATTGCCCCCTGTTTGACTCTCACCCAGATGGACTTGGCTTGTCAGGACTCCCCCCCCCCCATTCTGCAGAAAATTCCCAGTTGCCTATTTTCCTTTTCCCCCCTTCTAAGGTTATTTGGGAGCCCCCTTTGCAAAAAGGGTTCTCTATTTGCTGCTATTTTATATGATCCATATGGATTACACATTACTAGATTATTAAATTAGATTATTAAAATGCTTGTGTGCTCGGTACGAACTTTTCCAAAAGTTCGTATATTCGTACTGAATAACAAACCCTATTGAAGTCAATGGGAGATACGAGCATTTTTGCAGGGGACCCAAGTTTTTTGCAGGCAAGGTTGCCTAAACACCTGAAAACCTCTGAAAGTGATGGAAACACCACGGAAATGGATAGGGAACACCAGGGGCAGCATGCATGGAGCAGGCAGAGACAGTGCAAGGAGCGACAGGACCTTGTCCGATAAAGCGTACGCTATTGCTACGTATAATTTAATCTTTACGCTGTTGCGTATGAATTCAAGACAGTGAAACCATTACCACTTGCAAGCTGTAGTGTAGTCTTTAAAAAGATTTTTGGGTCACAAATGCAGTTCCCTGCCTAACAGAAATGAATATTCTCCTATTTCGTACAATTTCGCTATCCCTATCACATGCACACTCTTTCCCTCTCCTAAAACCACAAGGTGTGTGATCCGAGCCCCAGGCGTACGCATATATATAATAGCACGTCACCTGATGCAGGCAGCCAATCACTCCTAGACTACCTCCGTAGAAAAGGTAGTAGGTCATGGCAGGAGGTCCCCCAAGCTTCCCTGCATGTTTATTGGCTAAGAAATGCAGGGAGGAGTTTAAAAAAAAGCACGAATTTCACACACTACTCAGCCGAGTAACGAATACTTACGAGTACGCAAATATCCGTGCGGATAACGAATCTTTACGAATATATTTGCTCATCGCTACACGATACCTGTTTGGATTACAATTGAATTTTGGACTGTGCTCCCGTGTTTTATGCCAAGCAGCCAAGAAAAGAGACTAAAGTATATCTGAGCCTATTACGCTTGCAAATGTGAAATTGATTGCACTAAAATGTTTGCATAATTATGTCTTTGCAGTATTTTAGCAATAATGTTTTTACAGGTTTAGCAACGTTCAAGTCCATTGTGTGTATTCTTTTTCAGGTACTGCAATGTTTCCTATTATGCACTTATTGTATGGTGTTTGGTAAATAATGCACTTAGCCGGATAGCTTGCACCTTACTTTTCTAGCTCATATGGACTGTCTCTGAGGGCTGTACGCCGCGGCCTAGCGTCGTGCGTGCATGCATATGACGCAATCGCAAGACAATAGTACGCTAAGGATTCGTACGCACTTTGTATGCTAATGCTTACGTATTCAGTTGAGTAGCGTACTTTTAACAACGCTTAGATTGTATGCTCGTAATTCGTGCAGAAATGTTCGCCGAACAACGATTATTTTTAAACGCAACTTCGACCGAATAAATTCGTATGAAGAACAAATCTTTTTTTATAAATTCGCTGATTATTCGCCAAAGTGAATCTTTGAAGATTTGCTCATCTCTAAATAGGACAATCTCCATACTTGTAATAGGACAGTCTCTATCAGGGGCGGACAACAGCAGAGGGCCCCTGTGCAAAGAATGTGCCTGCCCCCCCCAGCCAAATTCTCAACCTAGCCTATGGTGTCCTAACATTACATACAGCAGTACAGAACATACAGGGTAAGGCTACTTTCACACATGAAGCACTACGCTCCAGCCACCTGATCCGCCAGAGAATGCAAGGAATTGGCTGGACACAAACTCAGGCATGCAGCAGTTTGTGTCCTGCTGATTATTCGGCATTTTTGCCAGATTGTGGCCGGATCTCTGCCGGACCCCATTATAGTTAATGGGGCTGGTGGGCATTCTGCATCCAGCAGTGCCGAAGCCGGTGAATTCTGGCAGGCTGTTCTCTGCTAGGACAGCCTGCCAGAATCACTAACTCAGATGTGAAAGTACCCTAATACAGGTCCACATACCGCGTACATCCAGTGGTGTCTCCTCTGATGTAGACGTTCTCTGTCCTCATCTTCTCCTTTCAGACCAGACTGCCATGATGATTTCTTCCAGCCATCTCTTTTCTCTGCAGAGTTTGACAGACAGACAGACATCTTAGTTTCCTACTTTTCCATCATTCTCCCACCTTCTTGAACACCCCATCCTGCCACCTCCAATACTGAAACGCTGTGCTCCCCAAAACTATACTGCAGAAACAGTCCCCCTGCAAATACTAGTTACACACAGTTGGTACCGCCTTCAGTAATTATTGGCACACAATGCTCTAAAAAATAACTGCGCCCAGGAAATAGTTTCCCTAACACTAATAGTGCAAACATAATGTCCCCCCAAATAACTGTGCTAAGCTGATACTGTGCCAGGGTGCCCCCCACAGTAATAGTGCTCCCCAAAGTCCCAATAGAAATAATTAGTGCTCCCAGTAGAGCCAATGTCCCACATCTTAGTTTCCCCAGTTGAGCCAAGGTCCGCATAATAATTTGCGCCAGTATAAAATACTCCTATATAGTGCCTCCATAGTACTCCTCCTCTTGTCCCCATGGTGCCTGACATAATGTGCCAGTATAAAATGCCCCCATAATGTGTGCCAGTATAATGCCCCTATATAATGACCCCAATAGTGCTCCTCTCCTCCCCTTCTCCATAGTGACCTCCATGTGTGCCAGTATAAGATTGGGCCCCTATAGTGCTCCTCCCCCTCCATAGTGCCCCCATGTGTGCCAGTGTATAAAATAGGGTCCCCAGTAAATGCCCCCATTGTGAACCCCCTTCTCCATAGTGCCCCCCATGTGTGCCAGTATATAAGATAGGGCCCCCATAGTGCCCCCATGTGTGCTAGTATATAGGATAGTGCCCTCCATGTGTGCCAGTATATAAAATAGGGCCAACCATAGTGCTCCCCCCCTCCATAGTGCCTCCCATGTGTGCCAGTATATGTTAGAGCCCCCAAATTGCTCCTCCCCCTCCATAGTGGCCCCATGTGTGCCAGTACACAAAATAGTGCCCCCATAGTGCTCCTCCACCTCCATAGTGCCCCCACTGTGTGCCAGGGCCCTTAGCATAGCGTAAATAAAAAAATAAACACTTATACTTACCTCCATGAGTCTGTCAGCAATGCCTCTTCTGGCCTGTGTCCTATGCTCATCTCCTAATGCCAGAAGGGCCCCCTTCGGCCCTGGGCCCCTGTGCTGACAAACCGGTTGCACAGGCGGTATGTCCACCCCTGGTCTCTATACTTGTAATAGGACAGTCTCTATACTTGTAATAGGACAGTCTCTATACTTGTAATAGGACAGTCTCTATACTTTTAATAAGAGAGTCTCTATACTCCACCAACATGATATCATTGGCAATAAGACAGTCTCTATAGTGTACCACTGTCTTTGTGCAGCCTCGAGGTGGTTCAGTCAAAGTTATGAAAAGGCGCCGGCCTCTCCATAAGTTTGGCGCATCCAGCACCAGTTCTAAAGCTTCCTTGTTGTCTTACATTTAGACCTTTTTCTACAACTGAAAAAGGCATAAAAATTGTAAATGGGACGGGCCTGCTGGCCCTTCCCCACCCACACCGAGCCCACAAATTTAGACCTGGCGTGAGTGGAGCGAAGTAAAAATATAGGCTTATTCCAGTATAATAAATGACTCCCAAAGTTTATTAAAGGACCACTCAAAGTGAAAGTAAAAATATGATTCACACAGCTAGAAAAACAATTAACCTCTTGTGACAGAACAGTTCAATATTTTTAATAAAGGCCAATTAAAAGATGATTTTAGCCCAAAATTAGTAAAATGCAATCATTAAATTGCCCCTGAAGGTGTACATAGCATTTAAATTTTGCATAAAAACATTTAACTCAGATAATACCTTCACAAAACTGAATATTTAGAATAGAATAATAATAGAACCAGACTAAATGCATAGCATAAAGCTATCACCATAACCACAATGTGAAAAAGTAACTGCCCCCAATAATGACAACCTGAAGCTTACTATATTTTGATCTTTAAGTAAACAATGAAGGTTCCCATACAATGACGCATATACAAGAGTGGGGTTGTTCCTGCAAAACATGAGTCCCTTTTTTTTAATCTCATACATGCCCTTTAAGGCCTTCAAATTTTTACCAATCTGCCTTTAAGCAGTAAAAAAGTTGTGAGATGGCCACTGTAAAATGGAGAGGTGGCGGCACATATATGTCTGTCTACAGAAGTCCCAAAAATAGCCAAGCAAGCTTGAATACCCAAAAAGCATCCTTCCATTCACAGCAGGACTAGTGTCAAGAACCACCTGTTCTGGAGATAGGTGTGGGTCCCAGAAGTGAAACCTACATCTATCAGAAAATTATGGCAAATATGGATATGCCATACTTGTCTGAAATGGAAAAACCTTAAATTCCCGCTATTTCATCTACATTCCTATAGTAAGTATGCCTGAGAGTATTATCAACACTATGGTGAATAGGTGACGAGTTTTTAACTGTTGTGGTCTGCTGTTAAATATTTGACGGAGAAGAGGAAGAGGTCTACGTTTATTGACCAGGGTGGGTCATATAGCCTCAACACATAATTGTTAAGGTTCCTGCTTCCAGGGGGGTTGTCCTCTTTCTTCTGCATCCCTTGAGGAGGTTTTCCGCCCTCTCACCCTGTTGCGGTTGTTCGTTCTCTTCTTCATCTTTCCTATTTGTGTTGGTCATTGACAAATCTGTAACATCTGTTTTATGATTAAAAAGTCATGATGAAAAAATAAGAAGAGAAGAAGAGTAATAGACAGAGAAATGAAATAGACTATGATAGTCTCCAGAACTTTATGAAGAATATCCCTCAACCCCAGAGTGGAGATCCATACATATAATGTTAATATCCTGCCACAGTGTATCTAGGCCTCCAGATGTACAACCGGGATGCCAATTAATCCTGCTGACCCTGCCTCACTCTACACAGCAAAGCTGAGAAGTGAGCTGTAGACGTGTCAGCCTATTGTGAGAGCTCCAGTGGCCAGTGTGAAATTGGGAAGATTTCAAGATTTATAAAATGGACAGTCATGTAAAAAAAAAAAAAAAAATCCAGTGTCATAAAAAAATACATTACATTTAAGTCACAGCTGGTAGGGAAGATATGTTGTCAACAGCACAGTCAGCCCCCATAATTCTAGGCAAACTGCTTAAAGAGGACCTGTAACCTCTCTTGACTTGTCTGTTTTAGTAACTACTTGCATTCCTCATATAATAAAAAATCTGGAGAATCTATTCTATTGACTCTGTGATGTCATCCCTTTATTATTCCTGCTAGAAGTTATGAATAAATTGCTAGCAGTTTGCAATGAAGGTCCAGCTGGGTGTTACCAGCCGAGGTGTCTCTGCATAGTAGGACATTATCCAATCACTACTGCCAGTGTCAGACTGTGCAGAGACATACCCCCCAGCTGGTTAATGGTAATTCTATATTGTGCCTTTAATTAAGAATTAGTAGTTTGCAATAAAGGTCCAGCTGCGTGTTACCAGTTGGGGGTGTCTCCGGGGTGAAACTGTCAATAGTGATAGGATAGTGTCAGACAATACAGTCACAGACCCCTAACTGGTAACACCCAGGTGGACCTTCATTGCAAACTGCTAGCAATTGTTTCATAACTTCTAGCAGGAATAGTGAAAGGGATGATCACAGAGTCAATAAAAGGTCCAGCTGCGTGATAACAGTTGGGAGGGGGGGTGTCTCCGCGCAGCCTGACACTGGTAGCAAGGATTGGATAGTGTCAGACTATGCAGTGCCCCCGCCCCCCCAAACTGGTAACACCCAGTTGGACTCTCATTGCAAACTGCTAGAAATGTATTCATAACTTTCAGAAGGAATAATAAATGAATGGCACAACATAGAGGTATAGGAATAGATGCTCAAGAATTAGTTACCAGAAAAGACGTGTCACGAGAGATTACAGGTCCCCTTTAAGGGTATATTATGCCCATGACAGGTTTTCTTCTTGGTTATCATTTTTAGCAAGTTGGGAAAGGTGTTGGAGCACGGTTGGGTACAAGAAATAACTATGGCATGATCCAATAATTGTACTTAAGTACAAGTAAAAAGCTCAGTGCAGCAAAAAGTATAAAACCCAAAAGAATGAGATTCTTTCAGGGACGATGACAACAAAATAAAGATGGGAGATGGGCGGCCAATGACTGCAGTGCCACTGGCACAGCTCTAAAGAAGACGTTTCTTGAGTGAGGATGGAACAAGTGACAGCACCTTGTGAACGTCAGTCTGGCAGCAGCTCTGCATTTTGGCATTACAATAAAAGAAACATGATGAAGATGATAAAGTAAAAGAGAGAGAAAATAATGCTTGAGAATCTAAGGAATTTCTTACAAGGAACAGACTAAAATTATAACCTCTGTCAGCTAGGGTTATGTGGACCTCCACATCATGGGACATAATGGAGTTTTTTTATTATTTTACTTACAAAATATATTTATAATGTGTTTGTTGCTACCTCTGCTATTGAAAGGTTCATACTTACCTATTCCTTGTTGCTCTGATCCTGCACGCTGGCTCATGTGTGTTCATCTTCCAGTCCAAGGCATGTTTACTTTCTCCCAGGAATCAGCATTGCAGCTGCTTGTTGGGGGGCGCTGTGAGGAGGATGGGAGTGGTGCTAGTGGTTATGCTGGTGGATGTAGTATCTCTAGTGCTCCCTGGAGCCATGCAGTGACTGGAGGGTGCACCTTTTCTTCCTTCAAAGCACTCCCTGGAGTTGGGATTTCAGGTGGAGTGCCCTTGATATTGGGTGTTCAGCAGGGTTCAAGGCAGGAGTCCAGATGAAGTGGCTGGTAGGTGATGGACTCAATAATTAGACCAGTTGGCTGCAACAGATAACAGTCTCTTTGCAGAGTTGATGATGGAAGTAGTAGTAGTACACATCGTAGTACAAAAGATAACAGTCCCTGCTGAGTTGATAATAAGAGTAGTTGCAGCATATAGCAGCAAACTGCACAATTCAAAAGTGTATCACAGTGCAATCTTCTCTAAATAGCAGTACAGAGGCAACAAAGATAGTAGTTGTAGTGCTCCCTGAGACTGACTCCAAATACTTTGATATCTTCTCAAGATAATCACAGGCGTGCTTTACTGTCAAAACTAACTCCTACTAAAGTTCCCAGGCTGAGGGGAGCAAAAACCTAAGATATTGATGGTCAATCTGTCTCATAGTGTGCTAAGTAATCCTTTCCACAGTGGCCAAGCCTTTCTGCCATAAACGAGTAAATATCTTGCTGTGTAAAGGTTGCACGGCCTAGATCAATGTTCCTAAACTCCAGTCCTCAGGGCCCACCTAATAGTCAGGTTTTCAGGATTTCATTAGTATTCAGCAGGTGATATAATTAGTTTCAATGCGTCAGGACTTACCAACGGTATTCATTCTGTGGGATAGTCTCAAATCATGACTGTTAGGTGGGCCCTGAGGACTGGAGTTGGGGAACACTAGCCTAGATAGTTCTGGACCTTCTAAGATTTCTGGTCTCTCTCCTTCAGGGGTACACAGGAAGCAGAGTAACTTTTATGGCAGCTATACACTTAGGCCTCTTTCACACGAGCGTCGCGGATTCGTTCCGGATGCGTTCAGGATGCGTTCAGGAAAACTCGCACCATTCTGCAAGCAAGTTCAGTCAGTTTTGTCTGCGATTGCGTTTAGTTGTTCCGTTTTTTCCGCGCGGGTGCAATGCGTTTTGATGCGTTTTTCACGCGCGTGAAAAAAAACTGAATGTTTACAAACAACATCTCTAAGCAACCATCAGTGAAAAACGCATTGCATCCGCACTTGCTTGCGGATGCAATGCGTTTTTAACGCAGCCCCATTCACTTCTATGGGGCCAGGGCTGCGTGAAAAACGCAGAATATAGAACATGCTGCGTTTTTCACGCAACGCAGAAGTGATGCGTGAAAAAAAACGCTCATCTGAAAAGACCTATTGAAATGAATGGGTCAGGATTTAGTGCGGGTGCAATGCGTTCACATCACGCATTGCACCCGCGCGGAAAACTCGCTCGTGTGAAAGGGGCCTTAGAGACAAAGGTTTTCTGGACTGGACTCAGGTTAAGTTCACACAGAAAAAACAGCGGCAAAATCAATAGCAGATCAGTAGCAGATTTTTAGCTGAAAAAAGGTCATTTTTGGTGGCAGATTTCTAATTTGGTGAACGTTTTAGAGGAGTTTTTAGAAGACTGTTAGAAGAGTATTTCGATGAGGTTTCTCTGCCTCCCCCTTGACTTCTATGAAATTCACAATCAAATCTGCTCCCAAGAAGTAACACGTCACTTCTCAAGTGTTTTTCAAGTCAGCTACTGAATAAACCTCGACCATTTTACACTGTGTGCAAGGTGGGTTTTAACAACAGAGTCAATAGGGAAACTGTTTAGAATGTGAATTTAACATCTGAAAATGCATGTTTTCCTCTGCTTAATCAATGCCAGAACATACCCTCAAAATCTCTAACCAGTGGAAACACCAAGTCCATCACCCTGGTAACCTATGCATTCTGACAAGGTAAACCCTACATTCTCTATACAATGCTATGAATGTTCACAGTACATAGAAAAAACAAGTATTACAGCAGCAAATCAAGACATTTATCTTGGCAAATATTTAGGTTTCTCCAGGAATGCTTTAAAATGGCCACCAGCAACCTGTCCTACAATGTGATCAGGACTGGTTGCCACCACTTGAAGAGCTGGTTGGGGGGTTGAAATGTGGGGGCCTTAGTACACTTCTTTACAATAGATGGTAATCAAGCGATCCTTCCCTATGATATGCCATCAAGGCTGAGCAGCCTGACAGGAAAACTCACCAATATGTAGTATAGGAGAGCATAGGAGGAGGATAGCAGTGATAAGGAGTTCTAGGAGCAAGAATGGTGGTTGGAATACTCACTCACTCTGATGCTCCCATGGGCCGCACAGTGATTGAGAAGGGCACCCCTGTTCTTCCCCTTGGGTCGACTGAAGGTTTGAGGTGCAGTTGTAGATGTCAGTGTAGTGTAGTAGTGTAGTGTAGTGATGCAGGGAATAATGAAGCCAGGTTAACAGCAGAATGGTTCTCTACTGAAAGATTAAGTTGGAGCACATAAATTAGTTTTCAGTATGCACAGGACTAGCAGGTGTTACATAAATGCAGTTTTCCACAATTCTTACAGGGACATGGCTGCACAGGTAGTTAATTGCCTAAAGTATCTGTTTACAGCAATCTTCCTTACACTGCACTTCTCTAGCTGACTTGTACATAAGTATCCAGGCATGGGGTGTAACTCTTCTCTTTTAAGCAATACAACCCCAGGTTAACCCTTAAATATCAAACTCTGCACCTTTTTTGAACAGGTTGCCGTGTTTACAGTGTATGCATCCATAGTGTCCTCTGCAGGATGTGGATATTTTATGCAGGTGATCGGTCTGGTCTTTGTCTGCCTGAGCAACCAAAGGATGGTCCTTTTAAGACAGCAATTCTCTAAAGACCTTTGGGGTCATTTTATACGTCAGTCTTAATACCCCTTGCGCTGGCACATGATGCACCTAAGTTATGTAGAGGCGTCTGCCTCTACATTACTTAGGCTCATCCAGCATTGGCCTAAACCAGGCGTAGAAAATGATAAATGAGGCAGTCCTCCCTGCCTAAACCACAACCCCTTTTCAGACCTGGCATGAGTGGGAAAAGGTTGCAAATTTGGCCGCAAATCCCCTTTGAGACCAAATCTGCAACAAATATATACGTAAAAAATTGGCATATATCCAATAATAAGTGACCCCCTTTATCTTGACACTCTCTTTTCATTGGGCCTACTTCTCAAGCGAAAAAAGTTCTTTTTCTGAACTTTCTGAGGCTGGCCAAGTTGGTACCTGATCCAGGACAGGTTAAACATTTAGCTCTTATATTTGACATGTACTTCCTTCACTGTCTTAGACTAGATCTGACTAACTCCGCCTAGCTTCTAATGGGTGTAAATACGGCCTGTAAACTCCTGGCATGTAAAATACAGTAAATGCAAATATCACACAAAAATACACCTTTAACTCCTTTTTGCAATGTTGCAGTATACTACTGCTCTGCACGCCCTCTGCTCTTGTAGAGGCAGCTCTGCAAGTTGTGACAAGCAGTCCTCTTCGCATGAATTCAATGTCACATGTTAAAGGGTTTATCCAATCCCTATAATGTCCACCAGAATACCCCGGCCCCTCCTCTACAGCAGTGATCCCCAACCTTTATTGCACCAAGGACCGGTTTCTCGCAAGACAATTTCCCCAGGGACTGGTGGAGGGATGGGGGTAGGTCGCTACGGTGCTGGTCAATGCTAACTGATTCACGCAAGGTGCATATTAAAATATATAAATATAACATAAAATGCCCCTATACAAAGCCCCTTCTTTGTGGCCTCAGTAGATGCCCCCATAGTGCCACTCAATAATGTGCCAGTAAGAAGTGCCTCCATAGTACCCTCAATAATGTGCCAGTAAGACGTGCCACCCCATATATGCCCCCACAGTGCCCCCCAATAATGTACCAATAAGAAGTGCCCCCATAAATGCCCCCACAGTGCCCCATAGATGCCCCCACAATGCCACCCAATAATGTACTAGTAAGAAGTGCCCCCATAGTGCCCCCAATAATGTACCAATAAGAAGTGCCCCCTTAGATGCCCCCACAGTGCCCCCCAATAATGTGCCAGTAAGAAGTGCCCCCAATAATGTGCCAGTAAGAAGTGCCCCCATATCATGTGCCCCCCAGTGACCCTACAGCACTCCTCTCCTGTATTGTACGGAAAAAAAACTCTCATAATTACCTCTTTCAGAGATGCAATGCAGGCTCAGGCGTCATCGTGCCGCCTGAGCCGGCCTCTGATAGGCTACAGGCCTAGTGCCTGTAGTCTATCAGAGCAACGGGCAGGGGAGACGCCTCTCCCTCCCCTATCCCGCCACAGCACAGGCACCTATATCTCTGTCCTGAGGACGGCGATACAGATGACTATGGAGATGAGCTCTTCCACAATGGAAGCTCTCATCTCCCTGTCCCCTGCTGCCACCCTCCACTTTTGACCAGGGCCCTGATTACCGCGGCCCGGCAAACATGCATCCAGGGCCCGGTGACCACTGCTCTACAGCATACTTACCTGCTCCTCGGCACCCGCATCCATGTTTTGATGCATACGATGGGGAGATACACCAGCCGCCATGCAGAGCAGGTAAGTATGCTCTAGAGGAGGGACCCGGCATTCTGGGGGTCATTATAGGGATTGCATAACCCCTTTAATATTCAATGTTTCCTTGGGAAGCAGCATTTGGAAGTGGAAACTGGAAAGCCACTGAATTCTGTTCTAGTCTACTCCATTTCATCATCGAAAGACATCTCTCCTGCTTAAACAGCATGTAAGAGAAATCTGACATTTGTTAATAATATACTTAGTGTTTCATCATTGGATGCATTTCAGCTAAATGCCAGTTATCATAAATCAAACTTTGGAATGACTCAGCCATGTGGAGTATTAAAAAGTTAAGGACACTTTCTGGTTTTCCTCTTACAGCTGAAATGGTCATAAATAAGGGCCATTCAAGGTGTTGCCAAAAATTTGTCAAAAATTAGTTTCACAATTTTTACATTCAGCTATTAGAGACCAGTCAAGTCTATTCAACTTCTGTAATGTGAGATACAAGCCCAAGTGGTGGGGTCATCTGGGGGCAATTAATGGGAGGTAGATGCGCACATTTGTCCCACACAGAGGGTATGAATTCTAACTGCAGTTCATGGTTGACTATTTGGTGGTCTTATGACAAATAGCAAGTGTTTCATTGTAAGCAGGAGATCCAATTACAGTTACTCCTCCAAGCATGCGGTTGAGTAGACAGGACTTTCTATAATTGCTTGTGTGTAATCTCACTCTACAGCGATTCGTTTTATGGACCCCCAGCTTTGGTAAGGAGCCTCCACATTATTGTTCCTCATCAGGCCTGCAGGACTGTTGACCCACTCAATAATAATCCTGCTAAAGAAGAAGGCACACAAGACAATACATATACTCTGTAAGTCCTGTTGCCAACTTCTTCCTCAGGGCACTCTGGTTCTACCTCACTTTGGGCCATTTTGCCACTCAAAGACCTTGATAGGTGCTATAACAACACTGTTACCAGGCCACTGCTGCTCCTATTTGCATAATGGTGCACAGGAGCTCTAAATACTAGACTTCCCAGCTTGGAGGACCCTGTTTCAGAAACCTCCTGCAGTGAGCCTGAGGAGCCAGTGCAGTGGATGGGAGTGTTAGTGGCCCTGATGAGGTGTTGTGTCATGGTGTACTCCCTCAGGCCATTGCTCCCTGGGATTTTGCAGATTCAGACACCAGATGAGGAGGTATGGTGGCAGGTTGGATGGCAATAGATTGGCACTAGCAAGCACTTGTAGGTATAGATGTCTGTCCCTGGGATTTATGACATACTACAAGATCTAAAGAGTCTTCTATAGACATTGTGGGGGCACCAGGTCTCTGAGATAACATCAAAACCATAAAACTTCCACACCCCTTATCTGTAAGATAATTAAGGACTCATTCTCAAGATCTTTGAAATTCTGTTGTTTTTAAAATGTCCATTCGACCTCCCCCCCCCCATGTCTCTGTTCTTATTGTATATATATTGCTGTTTCTTCATATATTCTTGTAGTACGCCTGTTAAAGGGACTGGTGATGTCCCGAAAGTTCGCTATGTAACATCATTAATTCTATTTTTGTTAGCCATTAAAAGGTATCAAATCTGCAACACTCTTATTTTGTTTCTCTTAATGAGAGCACTAAACTAGTTCTCTATTGGCTAACACGGTACCAGCCAGACTTTTTCCTTTTTTTTTTTTGACTAGATGTCTGTCCTCGTGATGGTTTAGGTAGGTGGTGGTGTCTGAGCTGTTGCCCCCCCCCCATCTTGCAGCAGTGTCTGTAAAGCTGTATTTCGCTGATCAATCTGCTATTTTGTCGCACTGATGCTTTCTTGAAGCTGTGCTCTTGAATTTTGCTGATCTCTCTGGAGTGTTGGTCTCACAGGGAAATTACATACGGTACCGGGGAGTAGGAGCTCTGCATGTGATTCCTCACTCTCCCACTATCTGACTAGGAGCTTTCTTCTCTTGTGCTCTCTCTAGCTAGACAGGAACTCCCTCTCCTGGCAGGAAGAAGGATGAGCCCAGTTGAAAATACCCTCTTTGAGATATTGCACCTCAACATGGTGACAATGATGGTTATTCCCCACTTCCGTGTTGAGTCAGATGAGCCATGTTGCATCAGACTTAAATGTCTTAGTGTCAGAAACCACAGGATTCTTACAGAAGTCCTCTTGAGTCCATGCCTTGTTCAGTCGCAGCTGGTTCATAAAAAGGGAATAATACTTATGGTGGAAAGATTATGGTTCGGAGAAATGCTTTAAAAAAGTGACAATCCTGTAGTTCAAGACCCTCTAAATAAACTAAAAATTCAATGCATCAATAATGGGCAGCCTACCACACTCAATAGATATTATACAGAATGTAGTAGAAATAATTTAAAGGGGTATTCCCATCTTAGACAATCCTAGCGATATGCCCCCATTGTCTAAGATGGGAATACCCCTTTAATGAGTTTAGGATTTGTGGAATTCAGAGTGTGGATGTATACCACCTACGGTACCTAAACCACATATCTCTAGACACCAAGTATACTCTTCACAGCAGCAGTACAGTCATGACCAAAAGTTTTGAGAATAATACAACTCCTGATGGAATACTATGTAAAAGAATGACAGACATACAGAGTGAGTAAAAGAGACAAAAGAGAAGCCAGGAAAGAATATATGTACCCTTGTACGGTACACCCTAATAACAGTGGCTTCTTTCAGTAGGATAATGTCCCTGTCACGCTGATTGTTCAAGAATGGTGTGAGGTACATGGCAAAGAATTCAAGTTGTTGATTTAACCTCCAGATTGTCCAGAGGGTATATGTAGGGGATGGCAGATGGATGGTGGCCCATTTGTACAATAAAGTCTCTCTTTACTGAACTTATGATGGGAGTAGTATTAGTAGTACAAATAGAAGCAATAGGCACAGTTCCAAAGTATATTATACTACAGTATTTTCCCAATGGCCATGTATAGGCAGAAACAATGATACTCACTCCTAATTCAGTTTGCAATCTTCCCAAATAACCACAGGCCTGCTATTCTGTTCCAATTAATCTTTTTCTGCATTTCCCAGGTGAAGGCCACATGTCAAAGTGTAGTAAGCTCCAAAGCAATATACTCTTTCCACAATCAGTAAAGTCTTATTGCCATAAACGTGCTGTACCTTACTGACTTACCAGGCACAGCCTTGGTTCTCTACAGTCTGTATGGATTTCAGGCTCTCTTTCTCTCATAGAAATACTCTCAGTTCAGTTGTTTTTACTGGCAGCTTTCATCTAAGAGAAGTAAGTTCTCTAGACCAAGCTTCTCTTCAGGCCTACTTCCAGGGGCATAGCTATAGGGGGTGCAGAGGTAGCGGTCGCTACCGGGCCCAGGAGCCTGAGGGGGCACAAAGACCTTGTGCCACATAAGAAGACACACAGAGCACTAAGGGAAGGGGGGCCCAAGCTGAACTCTTGCACCAGGGCCCATGAGCCTTTAGCTACGCCCCTGCCTACTTCTCAGGAGCTCACACATGCAAGTGATTCCTTTAGGTCTGTTAAGCTAAGATTCCCTTAACTAGGAGGCAGGACTAGCTATCCCTGCCCTGGTAAAACTAGGCTAAAGCTGCCAGTATTGACTATGTGTTGTCCATGTGGGATACATAGTGCATAATGAAATAAGTGCTTTCACAACAAAATCACAACAGATGAACGCTAAGCAGTGATCCACTGGGTCACTGCAAACCTATTGTTAGTGTGACACTTAAAATATGAGACACAGAAAGGTGGTCAGGCAGCAGTATAGTCCCAAAAACAAGTGATCAGCAAAGGGCAACAAATCCACAAAGCGAAGTGGAAGAATTAGAAGTCAAAGCCAGATGTAAAATGGAGAGACATTTAGATGGTGATAAATCCAAAGCAGGAGGCAATAGACAAAGCCTAGACACAAATCAAAGGGCTCAACACAGCTGAAGAATATCTGGATGCTGTTTACAACTGAATCCAGGTATAGCAACTGATAATCAGTCAATTATCTATTATATATAATTTGCATCTGATTGCCATGACAACTAGATGCTCGGGCTGATGGCGTCTTTGCCTTACATAAGTTGCCATGGCTGACAGGATACAGAGGACCAGCACAGTAGTGATATGTAACATATCTACAGTTTCTATCTGGGTTCACATGCTTGGTGACCAAGTGACAAAAAGGTCTTCTTCTACATGTCTTCCAAAATGGCTGACAATACTTCCAATTTCTTGCTCCTACTTAATAAGGACAGCTTTGGAGCATAAAATTCTACTCTTCAAGAGAAGAACATTCATGAGCACATACCGTATAAGTTTCATTATTTCAGAGTGGACTAGCTTTAAATATGTGAAGGAAGGAAACCCGATTACTCACTGAAGCAACAGTAAACAGTTTTATTATAGTTGGCTGTTTAATATGTTTTTCTTACAATATTTTAGCCCTTAGATATCAATGACTAACGCAAAGACATCTCAAGAATGATGCACACAGATGCCGTTCATATGTATGTATACGGATAATACAAGTGTGCATGGTACCAAACGGAAGTTCAGATCATAACCAAATTCCTCTTCCCACACACAATGGTTCAAGCCAAAGGGTCGGGTTTTGGAAGTTCACCATTATGTGGTCAATCAACGGTTTCTCCACAAGAACTCAGAAACCTTTAAATTACATGCAGCACAGATGCCTCAAACCACTAAAATTGTTAAGGAAAGCCACAAAAGTATGTGTTGGTTTCCTGAAAACCAGCTTCAAAGCAGAGTTTCACATATGAGACTGAAAATGGAATTCATGTTTGCAGACATAGCAGCCCTCTACGTTCTTTATTGCGATAAAGGGTGTGTTACTAAACAGCACCAAATATGGAATCTATAAAACAAAAAAAAATCAAAAATGACTTTTAATATAAAATCAGGGATAAAACAAGGCAGGACCATAATTGAGATATGCAAAATTACAGTAACTATTAAACCAGGCACTGTTATAAACTCTTTAAACTCACTGTTAAAAGGTCTTTTAAAGAAAAATAATTCCTAAAATAAAAGAAAAAGGTGTGTTGCTAAATAATCTATTTTGCCAGAGGGGGACTTTGTCTGAATAGGGGTTATGGGCAGAAGGTGTCTTATGAGACAACCCCCTTAAACCCCTTTAGGATTCATGCTCTGTCATAGATCCTTAGCCATAACTAGTAAGCAGTCTGTGTACTTTTGCTTAAATATACAGGCTAATGTATTCATGAAATCACAAATTTCAGCTTTTTGTCCCGTGGCACCAGGAGGGCTGCAGCCTGTCTGGATTTCAACTGTATCTGTCCACTCAGAACTCACATACAGTTGAATATAGTGCTGAAGCAAGGAGTCGTCAGCTCCCCGATCCATCATTCACCAGCTTGTGCGTCTTTCCACAGGAAGGCAAGATGTAGTGACATCATCACAACTGTTGAACTGGGTAGGAGAGAGAACAAGCCATTCACTGGGGGAACAGGGCTTGGTGAGTGTTATTTTTTATTTAATAAAGCTACAGGGACATTAAGAGATCATGCTGATAAAAACAATGCCCTTATTAGGACAATCTGTGGTTCCATTGACCTAACTAGAGCACTAAGAGGCTGGCCAGAGCACTCGGAGCACCAGTTTGTTACACCATCTTTAACTTCAGTCCCTCCCCTGGATTGAAAGGTCTATTTTAGGGCCCGTTGCTCTTCTAGCACTGAGAATTCAGAGACCCATATTTTCCTGCCTGCGCTGTATATTCTGGTCTTCTGCAGATTAAAACTGAGCAATCGCTGAGATCTGTCATCTTGTGCTGCACTGTGTCTTCCAAGACCTGAAAATACAGTGCAGTCACAATATGACAGGTCTCGGCGCTTACTCAATTTGAATCTGCTCTACTTGGTGCTCAGCAGGAGATACACTGAGCAAGCTCCAAGACCAGAAGATACAGTACAAGCAGAATACAGATCTCGTCACTAAGAGAGCAGCAGGCTCTTGTAGACTAGCCCTGTCAATCCAGGGGAAGGGGAGAGCGACTGAGACTGAAGTGGGAATAACAAAATAGTGCTCCGAGGTTTCTGGCCAATCCCTCTGTGCTCCAGTTAGGACATTTGCATATAAATAGAAATGCATTTTTTTTAGTAATGGGGCCACATATATTCATAATACGAGTATCGTTTTCATCAGATCAAACCCCACCGGGCTGTATGCCTGGTTTAATATGGTTGATCATGCTGACAGATGCTTTTTAATATTGTGAGAATGCACTAAGGGAGCTTTCTTATTGGGAGGGGGCACTAAGGGGACATAGCTACTGTGTGGGTGTGCTACGGGGGCATTCTACTGTAAAATCAAAAGACAAAAGGGGCACATTTATTAAGAGGCACCACGGTGCATCCACTGCCAGTCTAAATGTAGGCCAGCTTCCTTGCTGGCTTAAATTTATACCATTTTATAGGCCTAAAACAGGAGTAGAAATGATAAATGAGACGGGCCTGTCTCCCTGCCCACCCCATACCACACACGCTTTTTTAGACCAGGCGTGAGCAGGAAAAAGCTGCAGATTGCGGTGCAAATAACCTTTGCACCACAATCTGTGTCAGAAATACTCCAAATAAAGGCGAATTTCTGTTAATAAATGACCCCCAAAGTTAGTCAGCATATGTTCATATGTACATCACCATACCTGAAATTACAAAAGTAAAAGCAACCACAATGCAATAGCACTCTGCAAATATAGAATATATAAACTACGTAATTCTATATTCATTATATAAAATGAATATGAAGTACTTAGCAAATATATTTGGATCAAAATCAGTTGTGCCCATCCACCATGACAAAGTGACCTCTTTTGGATGGGAACCTTCTCTAGACCATACTTCTCTTTGTGTCATAAGGCCTAAATTAAAGGGATTATCCCATGACTAATGGAAGAAATTAAAATCAGAGATCATATTGTACATGACAATCTCTTTCTAACAAAGCTAGAACCAGCCCTGTACCTCACATGGATCCAGAGATCTCCCCATTCATTGCTCTGCTAGATTTATATCAAGCTGACAGCTCAAGGGGAGTATATTTCCTGTTGCTGCCTAGGAGTTGTGTCCATGCTCTCCCTATCACAGTGCAGGAGGCAGCTGAAGAATGAAACTGAGCATGTGCGTTCTTCTCAGTGAGCAAGTCAAAGAAATAAGAAAAAGACAAACAGTAGGTGGTGCTATACAGATACATTTTATTGAATAACTCAATGGCTATGCTAAATTTTTAATTACATGCAATTACAAAAGTATTCAGATCCAGGTGCTGGTTTGAAAACTGTAGAATATTTTTCGTGGGACAACTCCTTTAAATAAGGGACACTGGCTCCAAATATATACTTGTTCACAGACCATTTATTGTTAAAATTTCCTTGTCTTCAAGCTTTTAAAATAGAATTGGGTGTTGTTAGTTTTGTAGGTGTGGCCACTGTAGTTTTATTCTCATATTTATATAGCGCTATTGATGAGATTGGCAGAAGACAAGTGAATGAGAGCTGATCTGCAGTGACCCCACATAGCCATTACACATTTACTGGAGCTGTGTTTCTAGCTCAGTTCAAAGTGGCACTGGCAGCTTAAGCGATCAGCAGATCGATGGGGTTGTCAGACCCCCACTGATCTGATATTGATGACTTATACTGAGCTTAGGTCATCAATATCTGGAGCCTGGAAAACATCTTTAAGAGCAAATTGGTTTACACTAGTGATGAGTGAATCGAAGCGGCAATATTCGTGATTCGCACGAATATTGCCCGCTTTGGCTCGGCTCGGCATCCCAAGGCAGCGCGGACTTGTGATGATTCGTGCGTCACTGCAAGTTTGAAATGCCCGTTTTTTTCAGCCAATCAGCATCAAAGGGAAGCCTGTGGGAACGCCTGCTGTGATGTAACAGCCCCTATACCTCCCCAGCAGTGATTGGCTGGCAGTGACATGTGACCTAAATTTACATAAGGTAGGGACCTGCAGCATCAGCCTCATTGTGCTTTGGGAAGGAGAAGAGACAGACAGTGTTAGCTAGTGTAGTGTGTGCAGCAAGCAGTTAGTTAAGAGTTAGGTTAGGAAGCCCCAACAGTCCTTTTAAAGACTATACTCTGAAGAACAGTATACAGTGTATACTGTAAGCCTGTATTCTGTGCAGGATAGGAAGCCCCAACAGTCTTTTAAAAACAAATTGATTCTGTGAGAAAAATTCAGTATATGCTGTAAGCCTATATTCTGTGCAGAGATGTGCCTAGTACACCTTGTCCAGCCACATAGCTCAAACTATACATCTGTAAACAGATATATTCCTGTGCAGTGACTAGGGTATACATTTCATCAGCCTTCTATATACCTCACAGTCTATAGATACCGTATTGATCTGTAGATTCTAGTTTTATTTGCGCAAACTGCGTACATTTTTTTTGGATAGGTCTGAAAATAATTTTACCTGCATATCTATCTATATTGTCCGTTGAATTTTACTGCTCTGTTATACACGGTGCAGTGAGTTGGGGAAAAAAATTCATCAGCCTGCTATATACCTCACAGTCTATAGATACCGTATTGATCTGTAGATTCCAGTTTTATTTGCGCAAACTGCGTAAATTTTTTTTTGGGATAGGTGTGAAAAATAATATTACCTGCGTATCTATATTGTCCGTGGAATTTCACTGATCTGTAATACACGGTGCAGTGAGTTGGGAAAAAAAATTTCATCAGCCTGCTATATACCTCACAGTCTATAGATACCGTTATTGATCTGTAGATTCTAGTTTTATTTGCGCAAACTGCGTACATTTTTTTTTGGATAGGTCTGAAAATAATTTTACCTGCATATCTATCTATATTGTCCGTTGAATTTTACTGCTCTGTTATACACGGTAGGCAGTGAGTTGGGGAAAAAAATTCATCCCAGCCTGCTAATATACCTCACAAGTCTATAGATACCGTATTTGATCTGTAGATTCCAGTTTTATTTGCGCAAACTGCGTAAAATTTTTTTTTGGGATAGGTGTGAAAAATAATATTACCTGCGTATCTATATTGTCCGTTGAATTTCACTGATCTGTAATACACGGTGCAGTGAGTTGGGAAAAAAATTTCATCAGCCTGCTATATACCTCACAGTCTATAGATACCGTATTGATCTGTAGATTCCAGTTTTATTTGCGCAAACTGCGTAAATTTTTTTTTTGGGATAGGTGTGAAAATAATATTACCTGCTTATCTATATTGTCCGTGGAATTTCACTGATCTGTAATACACGGTGCAGTGAGTTGGGAAAAAAATTTCATCAGCCTGCTATACAGTGTCGGACTGGCCCACCAGAGGACCGGAGGATCCTCCAGTAGGCCCCAAGTCGGTGTCTTGTGCCCCCATCAGACCTCAGGTCAGCGTCTTGTGCCCCCATCAGACCTCAGGTCAGCGTCTTGTGCCCCATCAGACCTCAGATCAGGGTCTCTCCCCCCCCCCCTCAGACCTCAGATCAGCCCACCCAGCCACTTAAAAAAAGCATACTTACCTGCCCTGCCGCGCTGCCGCTGCCATCAGGTTCCGCGCTCCACTCTCTTCCCTTCCGGCGCGCACTATGACCTGACGCAGCGTCAGGTCATAGTGCGCGCCGGCAGGGAAGACAGTGGAGCGCGGAACCTGATGGCAGCGGCAGCGCGGCAGGGCAGGTAAGTATGCTTTTTTTAAGTGGCTGGGTGGGCTGATCTGAGGTCTGAGGGGGGGGGGGAGAGACCCTGATCTGAGGTCTGATGGGGCACAAGACGCTGACCTGAGGTCTGATGGGGGCACAAGACGCTGACCTGAGGTCTGATGGGGGCACAAGACACCGACTTGAGGTCTGATGGGGCACAAGACGCCGACCTGAGGTCTGATGGGGGCACAAGACGCCAACCTGAGGTCTGATGGGGGCACAGGACGCCGACCTGAGGTCTGATGGGGGCACAAGACACCGACCTGAGGTCTGATGGGGCACAAGACCCGCGACCTGAGGTCTGATGGGGCACAAGACACCAACCTGAGGTCTGATAGGGGCACGAGACGCCGACCTGAGGTCTGATGGGGGCACGAGATGCCGACCTGAGGTCTGATGGGGGCACGAGACGCCGATCCCTGTACTGTGACATCACTGTGTTTATTATCCCTGTACGGTCGGTGACATCACTGTGTTTATTATCTCTGTACTGTGGCATCACTGTGTTTATTATCTCTGTACTGTGACATCACTGTGTTTATTATCTCTGTACTGTGACATCACAGTGTTTATTATCCCTGTACAGTGACATCACTGTGTTTATTATCCCTGTACAGTGACATCGCTGTGTGTATTATCCCAGTGCAGAAAGAGGTAAGTGGTCTGTGTTTGTGTGTTTGTTTTCTATTTTTCAGGGTCGTGAATGCAGAGGACTACGTCGGATTCGGTGGACTACCGTCGGACCAGCTTTTTTTTTTTTTTTTTAATAAAATGGTCAAACAGGGGTCTGGGGGAGTGTTTATTTCAATAAAATGTTTTATACTTGTGTGTGTGTATTTTTTTTTACAATACTACAGTTTTAGTAATTATGGCTACAGACGGCCCTGATTACTAATACTGGGCTTAGTGCTTGCCGGTATGGCAGGCCAGCACTAACCCCAACATCTATTACCTCGGCACCCACCGCCACCAGGGGTGCCGGGAAGAGCTGGGTACCTGCAGGACTGGACCTTCTAAATTGAGGGTCTGGCTCTGGGGCGGCTGCAGGCTGGTACCATTAGGCTGGGAAGGGCCAATAACCGTGTCCCTTCCCACCCTGGTAGTACCAGGCTGCCGCTGCTGGTTGTATCTGGCTGGCGAAGGAAAAAAGGGGGGGACCCCACGCCATTTTTTTTAAAATTATTTAATTATTTTTGTAAAAAAAATGGCGTGGGGTCCCCCCCTTTTTTCCTTCGCCAGCCACATAGGGATAATAAACACAGTGATGTCACAGTACTGGGATAATACACACAGTGATGTCACTGTACAGGGATAATAAACACAGTGATGTCACAGTACAGAGATAATAAACACAGTGATCAATCAGACGGTGATGTAAAGATTAAGCGTAACTGGCGTAAACCCAGAGGTATTGACAACAGAGCCCGCAGGAGGTTCAAGGGGCAGATCCTGATGCCCAACATTGGGTACGGTAGCAACAAGAAGACCAAACACATGCTGCCCACAGGGTTCTGCAAATTTCTGGTCCACAATGTCAAGGAGCTTGAGGTTCTGTGGATGAGCAACAAGTCCTTCTGTGCAGAAATCGCCCACAACGTCTCCTCAAAGAACCGAAAGACCATTGTGGAGAGAGCGGCATAGCTCGCCATCAAAGTGACGAACCCCAACGCCAGACTGCGCAGCGAAGAGAACGAATAAATATCTCTGTGGTTATTTGTGCTAAATAAAAGTTAAATAAACACAAAAAAAAAAAAATTGATCTGTTCCTGTGCCTGATCCACCCAAGTTGAATCTGTCCCATCATGAGAAAGTCCCCCCAAGGAGTCCCCACTGTAACTTGCTTCACTTTCAACTACCTCACCCCCGACACCTGTGTCTCGCCATTGTCCACCACCTCCTCAGACAACACTGGTAAATCCCCACTGTCAGCACACTGAGACTGCAAAAGGTCTTGCGAATTGGGGCAGAGAATGTTCTGGGGTAGCACATCAGAGAAGGGGTGACTATGGGGTTCCAGGGAGTACGTGACCACATGCAATCTCCATCCAAAAAGTCATACTGAGGCTCACCACCATGCTTTACACTGCAATCTTATTGAAAGACAGACAATCAGGGGTTCACCGCCAGGTTGTCAGGCAGCATTTTTAAGTGGGTCACCATTACCGTGTCCCTGAAAATTGCCTTGGGGTCATCACCAGACTATTGGCCAGATTTAGAAAAAATGGTGCAATTAGGGAGCCTCAGAGGCATCCCTACATGCTGCCCCTGGTGTTTCCTATCCATTTCCAAGGTGTTTCCATCTTTTTCTGAGGTTTTCACATGTTGGGGCAAACTTGACTGTGCAGAACCTTTGGCCCCTGCAAAAATATTCGGGTCTCCCATAGACTTTAATGGGATTCGTGATTCGGCCCGAACCCACGAATCCCGCTGAAAATTCGGGCCGAATTCCGAATCCCCGAATATTTTAGGATACGATCAACTCTAGTTTACACCTTTTAGGAATTTTTGTTTCCCCATGCCATGACCCATGTCTCTGGTTGAGCACATGTTCTTACAACCAAGCTATATGCTGATGTGTGTAAGTTTTTATTTCCTCAGTTCTCTCCAAATTCCTTAGAGTTCCACGTTATACAGCAGATGGAAACAGTTCTTTGGTTTTTACTAAGCAATGGCAGCTCAATGGGGTGTAAGATGACCTGAAATACCCAGCACTTCCAGCTTGGCTGCCTATACATGCTGAGATGTTCATATTTAGAGATTGTATCATACAATACAGTTCTCAGCTGTGTTCACTCCATTAACATTAGAGTGAGGATAAATAAGACATTTTTCTGTCTACAAGACTCACAGAACCTAGACAGGAGGACCTTGCTTTATTATTGAGTTTAAATGGAGTCTTTCACCTGATCTGAGCATCATAGACTGCTCATATCAGGCTATAGACCACCTTATCCACATTAAAACAATACCTTTGTTAAGGATGTCCCACGGTGTATTCATCCAAAAAACATAATCTTCCCCTTCTTGCACCGCTCTTCGGGTCCCCAGTGCATGTGCACTGCTCTGCCCACTGTGTAGACTCACTTGTTCCCTGCAGATCCATTTCAGTTCCTTCTTCCGGTCCCATAAACTTTTAGATGTAAATGGTCACCTACACAGCTGTATTCAATGACTGGCCTCAGCCATGACAGGTCACCAAGCTGCACGTGACCCAGCATTGACTTCCCACTTGCTAACAGGCAACCACTGAGGCTAGTCATTGGCTGCATCAGCACACAAGAACCCCATCTGTCCAGAAGTTTAAAGGCCGGGGCCAGAAGACCATTGAAATGAGCCAGGGAACTGAAATGGAGCTGCTGAGAGCAGATGTGTATGTTTTATATAACAGATAGAGCAGGCTAAGGTTAACATCTTAAAAAAGGCCCCAATACTAGACAATCCTTTAAAGGGTTTCTGTCATCAGAATTTAGCCTACAAAACCGAGTGTCATTTGCAAATCGCAAATGACACCTGATGACAGAAAGCCTTCTTTTATAGAAATCTGTACGGTAGTTTTTGTTAAAATAGCGTTTTTATAATATGCTAATTAGGCCCCCTAGGTGCAGTAGGCGTGAACCCCGCACCTAGGAGCGGCCATAATAACGCCCCTTACCCCTCCTCCCTTGCGTTGATTAACAGGGCCGGGCAGCCATCTCTTTCGTCTCCCGGCGCTGTACGATCGCGAAATCCCGCGCCTGCGCATTGCGATAAGCAATCTGCGCACGCGCGTTGAGAGCCGGCGGCCGCCCGGGTCCCGGCTTTATCAATGCGCATGCGCGGATTGCTTATCGCAATGCGCAGGCGCGGGATTTCGCGATCGTACAGGGCCGGGAGACGAAAGAGATGGCTGCCCGGCCCTGTCAATCAACGCAAGGGAGGAGGGGTAAGGGGCGTTATTACGGCCGCTCCTAGGTGCAGGGTTCACGCCTACTGCACCTAGGGGGCCTAATTAGCATATTATAAAAACGCTATTTTAACAAAAACTACCGTACAGATTTCTATAAAAGAAGGCTTTCTGTTATCAGGTGTCATTTGCGATTTGCAAATGACACTCGGTTTTGTAGGCTAAATTCTGATGACAGAAACCCTTTAATGTATACACAGTACGCAAATAACTCCTTAGCTCCCTCTTGTGGTGGATATAAGCAGCTAAATTTTGGATGAAAGTAAAGAGGACCTATCACCAGTATTAGGGTTTATGTTTTACGTAAAGCTGTGCCTTCTAAGTCTGTGTCCAGCCAAAGGTAGAACAGATTAACAAGAGATTAACCCCTTTGCAGAATTTTCACATGACTGCTTGTGGTAGGATCATTTATAGGTTTAGTTTTTCATTATGGGTCTAATGATTTTTCACATAAAACAGGGACCCTATTTTTGGTGAAAGATGCTATCCCATGAACGCATTACTTTGCAAACAATGTGCTTTTCACAGTAGTATATGAGAGGGAGGAAGATATGAGAGCATAACTCTACTACCGGGTCAAGCGACAGGGTTAGCAAGAGCTAACCAGGGAAATACAAGTGCTTAATTGTCACATGTGACAATCTGCTGACCGCTTAAGAAAGTAAATACACCAGAGCTGCAGATAGGTGAGTAAAGGTATTTAAAAGGGTGGAAATCACACCGAAGAGCAGAATTTTTTTACGTCAATATAGTTAAAATAACTGTATGCATTGCTTGTCCACTTATCATATGACAGGTATTAGCCGTTCACATAGGTTGAGTTTCAACCCATGTCTACATTGGCCACTGCCCTGGTGGTCTGACAAGGCTGACTTGTGAAAAATCTATCCTAGATTAAGAGTCATTATTTGAAATGCCCAGAATTATCTTTGCATCCCTGTGAACATAAGGCTCATGAATTTTTAGATTTTTTTTCTCCTTTGTGAAGAACCTCTGACAAGTATTTATTTGAATATGGCAGTAGAGGGATGAATACATAGATAGTAGAGATGAGCAAATCTTCAAAAATCCGCTTTGGCGAATTTATAACAAGATTCGTTCTTAATACGAATTTATTCGGTCGAAGTTGCATTAAAAAATAACTATTGTTCTGCGAACATTCCTGCACAAATTACAAATATACAGTCTAACCATTGTTAAAAGTACGCTACTGAACTAAATACGTAAGCATTAGTATACAAAGTGCATACGAATCCTTAGCATACTATTGTCTTGCAATTGCGTCATACGCACACACAACGCTAGGCCGCGGCATACAGTCCCCTAGAGGCAGTCCATATGAGCTAGAAAAGTATTCGGCTAAGTGCATAATTTACCAAAACACCATACAATAAGTGCATAATAGGATACATTGCAGTACCTGAAAAAGAATACACACAATGGGCTAAAGTGCTTGAATGTTGCTGAACATGTCAAAACATTATTGCTAAAATACTGCAGAGACATAATTATGCAAACATTTTAGTGCAATCAATTTCACATTTGCAAGCATAATAGGCTCAGATATACGTTTGAGTCTGATTTTTTGGCTGCTTGGCATAAAACACTGGAACACATAGTCCAAAATTCAATTGTAATCCACGTGAGGTAATTTTGTAATCCAAACAGGTAACGTTTAATCCACATGGATAATATAAAATAGCAGCAAATAGAGAACCCTTTTTGTAAAGGGGGCTCCCAAATAACCTGAGAAGAGGGGGGGGGGGAATAGGCGCGTTTAGGCAACTGGGAATTTTCTGAAGGGGTGAGCCCTGACAAGCCATCAAGCCATGTCCATCTGGGTGAGAGTAAAACATGGGGCAATAAAAACAAGATAAATTAAAAATGTGCCATCTAGCTCTCACCCGTCAGGTGCAGTCCATGTTGTGGCTCCCATAGGTCCAGACCATGAGGTGTTCTTTAAGTCAGCCAGACAGAGACAGTCAGTTGTAGAAGGGTTCCTCAGATGAGGGACCTGAAGTCCTCCTCGCTGCTACTGCTGGTAAATGACATAAGAGGATGCTTCTGCCTTCTGTAGGCCAGGTTGGCTGCCGTTGTTGAGTTCCACTGCCCTCTGCTGCTAGAATTTGGTGGGTGGTACTGGTCACACTGGTGAGTGCTGCTGCCACTTGAGCCTTCACCTTTCCGGATCTTCCTGCCGGGACAGCAGAGGTAAGGATTTCTGGCTGCAGCAGTTGAGGCAAGGCTGCACCCAAGGAAGAACTGCCAGCTCCTCGGCTGCTGATGATTTCATTTTCCATGGTAGCTGGTACTGGATCACCGTGGGCTGGAAAGTGAAAGATGAGGTAGTCAGCTGACCCAGGTGAAAGGACTGTGGTGGTGGTGGTGGTGGCAATCCAGGGATCAGAGGCTCCGGCTGTGGCTGTAGTTTCTCCCTGAAATGGAGGGTGCCATCTGCTGTCTCTTGTAGGCAGCGCACACGTCCTGCGGCTGCTGGTTCCTCCGGCCAAACTTCTGCTGGTGATGCAGGTAAGGCCGTTTACAGACCTGCGGCCCGTGAAGTACTTCTTCCCTGTCCTCGTTGTCTGCAAGGAAGCCACTGCCTCTCTCCACCAAAAATCATATGATGGTTCCTTTGCGCCTTTCCAGCGTAGGGTCACCCGGCCTTGGATGGTCAAGCACTTTGATGACCCAGTCCTCCACCGCTTTCTTATAGTCCCATAGGGTCTGGGCGTTGGATGTCACTGATGCAGGCACAATGGGATTCTGCCACATGGAAGGTGTTCTCCTACTGGGTGGTGGAGTGGATGCTCCAGCTGCCTCTGCCGCACTAGCCGGCACGGTGGACACCTCCAGTGCCCGTGCGATTCTCTGGATCACTTGTGCCACTCTGATCTCTTTGGGCCTCTCCGGTGGTTCGGGGTCACTACCCCACACCATCTCTCCCCACTTTGGACGTAATTGGTGCGCCATGCTGTCTTGTTCACCGCTGGCTTGAACTGGAGAGGAGGGCGGAGTAATGAGGGAGGAGTCTTCACTCCCTATACTTGCAAACGGAAAGTTCCCTGTTGGCCGGGCTGTTTTTTCCCGCTTCTGAGGGGGGCGTATCTTCACTTTCCTGCTCTTGAGGGTGCGTATCATCATTTTCCCGCTTTAGGGGCCCAGGGGGGCAAGAAGAATGCGTACGCAGCGTTAGCGTACAAAATTTTAATAACATTTAATATTCGTACAAAGCGAATCTGAAAAAATCCGGATTCACTTCAAAGTAGGAAATAAGGAGGATTCGTAACGGATATACGAAGCGTCGAATAGATTCACTTATCTCTAATAGATAGATAGATAGATAGATAGATTGACAGACAGATAAAATATTTATATATTGATCTACAAATCACAATTTTGACATACAGTAAGTGGGTAACTTAAAGGACTTGACTAGAGAATATACAGTACAAATCTTAGAGGTATGAATTACTGTATAATTTGGTAGATCTAAGATTTTACAAATCAACAGACTGATGAAGAGCTTTGACTGTAAAAATTGAAAAAAAAAAACGGAGCCACCAATCAGATTCCATCTGGTACTCTTTCTTTTCTGCACAGTGAGAACAATACGCAATTATCCTCTTGATTAAGTCATGAAGAGCAGTGACAAATGCTGGCTAGATATTGCGTATCACCCCACAACCTCGGTGGTCTTCAGGACTAAACAGGGCTGATGTGGGCACATATTGAGCATATTATATTCTTTATAAGCTTGCATGCAGTGAAGTATAAACACTCTGAGACTGATAACTAAACAGTATAATTTATTACCTTTTGATATATTATCTTGTACATTAGACTATACTTGCAGTGGATGGTAGAAATAGACCATAACAATATTATTCGTCAGCAATACATAGATACTCCCAAAGGTACAGAAATCATGTCATTTTTAAATGAACAAAAAGATTGGATATAAAGCCAAAAAATATTTTGTTTTCATTCTAACAGAGCTTAAGAAACTGCGTGTATACAAGCTGGAGTTCCCTGAAACCGAAAACTTGTGTTTATCCGCAATGTCTATGGGCACCATAATACAGTAAATAAACAACCCAAAGATTGCAAAAATATTTTGTTTTAAAATATTTTTAGTCTTGTTGGTAAAATAGCAAAAACATCTTCAATTAGAAGTATTATATATTTAACTCTATATATGACGAGTGAACAGATTTAACACTCCTCATTCCCAACAAGATAGATAGATAGATAGATAGATAGATAGATAGATAGATAGATAGATAGACAGCCATTCTATACTGTATATTATAAAATAGCAAATAATAAAAACATGTAACTGTAAAGTAGTGAAAGGCCCCATGATGTTGGGCTAAAACGTTTCATTGGGGTGAATAAAGAGGGTCCACCACCCGTCTACCATATCTGGAGTGCCGCCTTGTTTTTGTTTTTTAATTTTCCATTGGATCTATTGCCTATGGCCTGGGAGGGATTGGAACCATTTTCTCTGACTGTGCTGCTGTGTTTTCAGCTAGATAGACAGACAGACAGATATAGATAGATATATAGATAGATAGAGCATAGTATCAGTGCAGTGTACATAATAAATACTGTGTTAAAATATATTACTACCTACAAAAGTTAGAGAACCTACAAAATACCTCCAGATAGGTGACCAACATCAGATTGGCGAGGGTACACACCTACCCCTTCCGAACAGTGGTTTGGAGCAGCTACCAGCACCAATAGCTATACATTGGTTGGAGCTGGAAACTGTAGGATCTCTTCAATGAATAGTGGCCATGCACTAGCAGATATTATAGCCAGATATAGTATTACGCCTCATGTACACACACAACAGCTCATTCTGAAAAGTTACCTCAATAAATAGCAAAAAACTCTGTGATACAGAATACTCAACCCTGTTCAATGAAGAAACCTACAAAATAATATACAGAGGAACTAATATATATCATGAAGGGGTTTAAGCCCAGCATCATCCACTCTACTGAACGTGATACCAGACAGTCCCAAAATGGTACCTTCTACATGTTACCTAAAATACATAAAACATGTAATCCAGGAAGACAATCATTTCTGGTACTGAAATAGTAACTGAGAATATTCCTGGATGGGTAGAAAACATTCTGAAACCCTTGGTGAAAAACATACCCAGGTACTGTATGTCTAGGACTCTGTATTCCAACATCCTCCACAAGGATGGCATAGCTACATGCCAACACTATCTTCAAATGAACAATATATCTGCAGAGCCAGCCTTACAACTAATCATGTATGTGCTCCACCATAATTACTCTTCATTTAGGAATGACAAATGCATGCAATGTATGGGAGGAACCATGAGCACCAAAATGTCACTGTAGTATACTAACCTGTTCATGGTTAAACTGGAAGAGTTTTAACCAATGTGCATGACTAAATCTCTAGCATACCTCTGCTAGATTGATGACGTGCTAATAATCTGGAGAAGCTCTGAAGATCAGCTGCCGGATTTCCGCAAAAACTTCAACAATTTTCATCCAAGCATCAGACTCACTCTAAACTACTCAAAATCTCAGATACACTTCTCTCGGACACAACGATATATATCAACAACAAAACCCTACAACAAACATCAGTCTACCGTAAACTGTACAGCATATCTAAGATGGGACAGCTTCCATCCAGAACAAACAAAGAAGTCTACCATTTACAGCCAAGCTCTGCAATATATCCGGAACTGCTCAGAAAATGAAGACAGAAAACAGCATCTGCTGTCACTAAGAAATATCATTTTGTAACAAGCATACTATCCCTTGATTATAGATGAATAGAGATGAGCGAGCATACTCGTCCAAGCTTGGTGCTCGTTCGAGTATTAGGGTACTCGTAAGTACTCGCAGCTCGGACGAGTATCTCTCCATACTCGAGGAAATGGCAACTTCCGCATCGTGCTTTTTTGGCGCCTATAAACACAGCCAATCACAAGCCAGGAGACTCTACAGTACACCCAGCATCACGTGGGGCCCTTACATGTCGATAGCAGGGGTTGGCTGGCCTGATCAGGTGACCCTGGAATATACTAGTGACTGGCCGCGGCGCTCGGCTCAGATGCCGTCTGGATGTCGTTAGGGATAGAGCTGCTGCCTTTCAGGGACAGTGTTAGGGCCTGAATTTAGTTCTCAGTTAGGCAGGAATCACCTACAAAGAACCCAACAGCCCTTCTAAGGGCTAGAAGAATTTTTTTGTTTGTCTCCTGGCTTGGCTGGCTGGCTGGCACTAGTAGTGCAGCTATCGCCATATCTAACCCTGTTTTTTTTTTTATTGTTCTATCTGAGTGATACAAATCCATTGCACACAGCAGTGTGGAACCATTCTGTGTGTCACAGTTCAGAACTGACTCACTCCAATCCATATATACTGTCCAGGTGACACTTTCTGTACGTCACAGAATCAAACCAAGTCATTTGCTACCAATATCATCTACTGCTTGATCCAGAAAACTCTCTGTGCGACATTTGTCTGGGTCGCAGACTAAATAGTCACCGTTAACAGGGTGTCAGTCAGTCCTACCATAGTTCCTGCACGTCACGTTCCCAAAAAAACAAAATATAAAAAAAAAATTATTTTTTCAGTTGTTTTAGCTCAGTGATACAAATCCATTTTACTCAGCTGTGTGTAACCTTTCTGTGTGTCACAGTTCAGCACATTCGCTCCAATCCGTATATACTGTCCAGGTGACACTTTCTGTACGTCACAGAATACAACCAAGTCATTTGCTACCAATATCATCTACAGCTTGATCCAGAAAACTCTCTGTGCGACATTTGTCTGGGTCGCAGACTAAATAGCCACCGTTAACAGGGTGTCAGTGAGTTCTACCATAGTTCCTGCACGTCACGTTCCCAAAAAAACAAAATATAAAAAAAAAATTATTTTTTCATTTGTTTTAGTTCAGTGATACAAATCCATTTTACTCAGCTGTGTGTAACCTTTCTGTGTGTCACAGTTCAGCACATTCGCTCCGATCCGTATATACTGTCCAGGTGACACTTTCTGTACGTCACAGAATACAACCAAGTCATTTGCTACCAATATCATCTACCGCTTGATCCAGAAAATTCTCTGTGCGACATTTGTCTGGGTCGCAGACTAAATAGCCACCGTTAACAGGGTGTCAGTCAGTTCTACCATAGTTCCTGCACGTCACGTTCCCAAAAAAACAAAATTTAAAAAAAATATATAAAAAACAAATATAAAAAAAAAATTAGTTTTTCAGTTGTTTTAGCTCAGTGATACAAATCCTTTTTACTCAGCTGCGTGTAACCTTTCTGTGTGTCACAGTTCAGCACACTCGCTCCAATCCGTATAATCTGTCCAGGTGACACTTTCTGTACGTCACTTAATTCTACCGGACTTAACAAGTTTGTGGGTTTCAGTATACCAGGCCCGTGTAATTTTTTTTTTTTTTTTATCATACACCTATATACAAAAAATGTTGAACCCCAGGGCTAAGGGTCGCGGACGAGGGTGTGGGCGTGGGCATTCAATTACTGCAGGGGGCAGAGGCCGTGGTCCTGGGCAGGGTGAGACAGTACCCGCTGATGAGGGAGCAGGGGAATTCCGCAGAGCTACACTCCCTAGCTTCATGTCTCAACTTACAGGGACACGTGATAGAGGACTGTTGAAACCACAACAGTGCGAACAGCTGATCTTGTGGATTGCGGATAATGCTTCAAGTAATTTGTCCACCAGTCAGTCTTCCACGCAGTCCACCCACGTTACCCAAGGGAGCACTCCTATGGCTCCTCCACCTCAACCTCCTTCCCCCCAGTCTGCCCCCTCCCAGGAAAATTTGGAATGCGATCCGGCATACTCTCAGGAACTGTTTTCTGGACCCTTCCCAGAGTCACAAAGCACTTCTCAGGTTGCTGCTGACCTCGTTCCCAATGCCCAAGTTTTGCAACTGTCGCAGTCTGTGGGTGATGATGATGATGATGACAATGTTGACTTAGTGGAAGAGGTGTCGGACGATGAGGAGACACGGTTGTCAGACAGTGGTGAAGTTGTTGTTAGGGGAGGAATTCCGAGGAGAGAGCAGACTGAGGAATCGGAGGATGACGAGGTGACTGACCCAAGCTGGGTTGATATGCCGAGTGAAGACAGTGCTTCTGAGGCGGAGGCGAGTGCTGCACCAGAACAGGTTGTAAGAGGCAGTGGTGTGGCCAGAGGGAGAAGCAGGGCCAGAGCTGGTGCATCATCAGCAACTGTTTCACGTAGTGAAGCTCCCGTGGCGAGGCCTAGATGTTCGCAAGTCTGGAGGTTTTTTAAAGAAAGTGAGGATGACCGACGGACTGTGGTGTGCAACCTGTGCCACACCAGGATCAGCAGGGGTGCCACCACTACTAGCCTAACCACCACCAGCATGCGCAGGCATATGAGTGCTAAACACCCCACTCAATGGAATCAAGGCCACGTTCACCACCTCCTGCGGGTCACACCACTGCTCCTTCCCCTGTGTCACTCGCTGCCTCTGCTAGTCAACCCCCCACGTCACTCGCTGCCTCTGCTAGTCAACCCCCTGCCCAGGACCCCGGCATGAGCGCCTCCCGCCGGAAAACCACACCTTCGCCTCTACGATCCTCCACAGCGTCCACCAACGTGTCCCAGCGCAGCGTTCAGCTGTCTTTACAGCAGACGCTGGAGCGCAAGAGGAAATACAGTTCCACCCACCCACATGCCCAAGCCCTCAACGTCCACATCTCCAAATTGCTTAGCCTGGAGATGCTGCCCTATAGGCTGGTAGAGACCGAGGCCTTTCGAAATCTCATGGCGGTGGCTGCCCCTCAGTATTCCGTCCCCAGCCGCCACTATTTTTCCCGATGTGCCGTCCCAGCCCTACACCAGCACGTGTCACAGAACATCATCCGTGCCCTGACCAACGCTGTTTCTGAGAAGGTCCACCTAACCACGGACACGTGGACAAGTGCTGCCGGGCAGGGACACTATATCTCACTGACGGCACATTGGGTTAACTTGGTGGAGGCTGGGACCGAGAATGACCCTGGGGCCACTCATGTACTGCCCACACCGAGGATTGCGGGGCCTACCTCGGTCACGGTCTCTCAGACGTACTATGCCTCCTCCTCCTCCTCCGACCCCTCCTCCTCCACCGAATTACCATCCGTGGGCACGGCGCCTTCAGTCAGTAGCTCTAGGCGCAGCAGCAGTGCCGTGGGTAAGCGCCAGCAGGCGGTGCTCAAACTGCTGAGCTTAGGTGACAAAAGGCACACCGCCCAAGAGCTGTTACAGGGCATCGCGGCGCAGACCGATGTGTGGCTGGCACCGCTGAACCTCAAGCCAGGCATGGTTGTGTGTGACAACGGGCGTAACCTGGTGGCGGCTCTGCAACTCGGCAGACTGACACATGTGCTATGCCTGGACCACGTGTTCAATCTAATAGTTCAGCGGTTCCTCAAGACATACCCCAATCTGTCTGATTTGCTCACCAAGGTGCGCCGCATCTGTGCGCATTTCCGCAAGTCGACCACAGATGCTGCCACTCTCAGGGCAGCGCCGCCTACAACTGCCCGCTCACCGACTGTTGTGCAACGTGCCCACGAGATGGAATTCCACATTAAACATGTTATCCAGAGTTTACCAGCAGCGCAGAGCGATTGTAGACTGCCAGATGTCATCTTCCACCAGAACTGGTAGTCAGGTCTCTCAGATTCCTCAAGTCTACAATGAGGAGTGGACGTGGATGTCTGATATCTGCCAGGTGTTGAGCAACTTTGAGGAGTCAACACAGATGGTTAGCGGCGATGCCGCCATTATCAGCCTCACCATCCCGCTGCTTTGCCTGTTGAAAAAATCACTGCTCAGCATCAAGTCGGATGCTTTGCGCTTGTCACAAGAGACGGTGGAGGAAGATACGCCGCTTGATAGCCAGAGCACCCTCCGGTCTGTTTCTCGGCGCGTATCGGAGGAGGGGGATGAGGATGAGGAGGAAGAGGAGGAGAATGTCGGCGAGACAGTAGAGGGTACCAGTGCTCAGTCCTTAACTCTTGAGCGTGTATGGGCTGAAGAGGAGGACTTGGAGGAGGTGGAGGAGGAAATGGAGAGTCAGGTCAGTGAGGAGAGGGAATTCTTGCGTGTTGGGACTCTGGCGCACATGGCAGACTTCATGTTAGGCTGCCTATCCCGTGACCCTCGCGTTAGAAGAATTTTTTCCAACACTGATTACTGGGTGTTCACTCTCCTGGACCCACGGTACAAGCAGAACCTTTCCACTCTCATCCCTGCAGAGGAAAGGAGTATGAGAGTGAATAGGTATCAACAGGCCCTGGTGCACAAGCTGAAACAATTCTTCCCATCTGACGCCGCTAGCGGCAGAGGGCATGGTTCTGTGGGCCAAGTAGCGGGGGAGAGGAGGCGAGCAGGCAGCTTGTCCAGCACTGGCAGGGGAACGCTCTCCAAGGCCTTTGCCAGTTTTATGTCACCCCAGCAAGACACTGTCACCTGTCCCTAGTCTAGGCAGAGTAGGGGGGAGCTGTACAGAAAGATGGTGAGGGAGTACCTAGCTGACCATACCAACGTCCGTAGCGATCACTCTGCTCCATACAACTACTGGGTTTCAAAGCTGGACACGTGGCCTGAACTGGCGCTGTACGCCTTGGAGGTGCTCGCCTGCCCTGCCGCTAGCGTGCTGTCAGAGCGGGTATTCAGTGCAGCTGGTGGCGTCATCACCGATAAGCGTACACGCCTGTCAACTGACAGCGCTGACAGGCTGACGCTTATTAAAATGAACAAAGCCTGGATTTCACCGGAATTCAAATCTCCTCCGGGGGAAAGCAGCTAAAGATTTAAATAACTTATGTATCCGATTCCTCTTCTCTACTCCTCCTCTCTACTCCTCCTCCTCCATATCGTCTTTGCCTAACGCTGACCCAAAAAACGCCATTTTTTAGAGGTCCAACTGGCACTCTTTTAGCACAATTTTTCAGGAGGGCCCCCTACAGGCCCTCTCTTCAAACAATTTTTAAGGAGGGCCCCCTACAGGCCCTCTATTCAAACAATTTTTCAAGAGGTCCACCTACAGGCCCTCTATTCAAACAATTTTTCCAGAGGTACACCTACAGGCCCTCTCTTCAAACAATTTTTCAGGAGGGCCCCCTACAGGCCCTCTATTCAAACAATTTTTCCAGAGGTCCACCTACAGGCCCTCTCTTCAAACAATTTTTCAGGAGGGCCCCCTACAGGCCCTCTATTCAAACAATTTTTCCAGAGGTCCACCTATAGGCCCTCTCTCCAAACAATTGTTCCGGAGGTCCACCTACAGGCCCTCTCTCCAAACAATTTTTCCGGAGGTCCACCTATAGGCCCTCTCTCCAAACAATTGACGTCTTTTTCCTATCTTTCTCTCTCTCCAAACTATTTTTCCGGATAGCTGCCATATACGGTATTAAACTGAGAAGAATACATAGAACACATGCTACACTTGATCAAGTTCATAATTTACGACTGTACCGGTTGATGCAACAGTTTTCAAAAATCCATTCTGGCTGTTGTCACAACCACACACGCTAGCCCAGGGGGCACTCCTCTGGCTCTTCCAGCGAAACCTCCTTCCCCCCAGCCTGCCCCCCACCTACAGGCCCTCTCTCCAAACAATTGACGTCTTTTTCCTATCTTTCTCTCTCTCCAAACTATTTTTCCGGATAGCTGCCATATACGGTATTAAACTGAGAAGAATACAGAGAACACATGCTACACTTGATCAAGTTCATAATTTACGACTGTACCGGTTGATGCAACAGTTTTCAAAAATCCATTCTGGCTGTTGTCACCACCACACATGCTAGCCCAGGGGGCACTCCTCTGGCTCTTCCAGCGAAACCTCCTTGCCCCAGCCTGCCCCCCCCACCTACAGGCCCACTCTACAAACAATTTAGCCGGATAGGGGACGTATCCGAAGTTGTACTCATGTTTGTTTTTGTTCTTCTTCTCTTCTGACCTGTGATAGGCAGAGCATGGACACGTCCCCTTAGCTGCAGTGGGAAAGACACTCCCCTGGCCAGAGCAAGCTCTTTTTCCCTTTTCCGTGTTCGAAATATCCATTAAATATAGGGTCCCAAGATAGGGGACGTATACGGTATTAAACTGAGAAGAATCGATACCATACAGGTTAAAGCAACAGTTTTCCCAAATCCAGTCCGGCTGTTGTCACCACCACACACGCTAGCCCAGGGGGCACTCCTCTGGCTCTTCCAGCGAAACCTCCTACCCCCCAGGCCCTCTCTCCAAACAATTTACCCCTGGCAGGGGAAAGTATTAGATATTGTACTGATTCTGAATTGCCTCCTGCGATAGACAGGAATCGAACCCAGATTAACTGCTTGGGAAGTAGCTATGCTCACCACTATACCACCAGCAGGCACAGCAACTGATAAGAACAGATACTAAACTTGATTTCAGCTGCAGTGCCAGCATGAGCAGTGGTGTCACCTGAAGGCGGTGATGGAGCTTCGTTGCACCTAGTTGGGTGCTTCCCTAACATGTGATGGGTATTTGCCTCGCCTTTCTTGGTCTGGGTGAGCACAATTGCCATGAGGGTAACCACCAGGCTGTTGCCTGAGAATTTGGGGTAATGGTGGGATTAGGCAGCCTCAGAGGCATCCATGCATGCTGCCCCTGCTGTTTCCTGTCCATTTCCGTGGTGTTTCCATAATTTTCTGAGGTTTCCAGGTTTTCACCCAGCCTTCCCTAGGCAGAGCCTTGGTCCCCCGCAAAAATGCTCGAGTCTCCCATTGACTTCAATGGGGTTCGTTATTCGAAACGAGCCCCCGAACATCGGGAAAAGTTTGACTCGAATAACGAGCACCCGAGCATTTTAGTGCTCGCTCATCTCTACAAAAGACCTTTTTTAATTAAGTGACGTACAGAATGGGTCACCTGGACAGAAAATACGGATTGTGTTTTGTATATAGGTGGATAAGTTAGAGCTAAATTATGTATGTTATTACGTACTGTGCAGTATGGAGCAATTACACTGAAACTATTAGATTAGGCAGACTTGGTCTGCTTAAGTGCAACCCAGACAAATGTCGCACAGAGATTTTTGTAATGTAGCTGTATCAGTGAGAGCAAAAGACCTTTTTTAATTAAGTGACGTATAGAATGGGTCACCTGGACAGAAAATACGGATTGTGCTTTGTATATAGGTGGATAAGTTAGAGCAAAATTACGTATTTTATTACGTACCGTGCAGTATGGAGCAATTACACTGAAACTATTAGATTAGGCAGACTTGGTCTGCTTAAGTGTAACCCAGACAAATGTCACACAGAGATTTTTGTAATGTAGCTGTATCAGTGAGAGCAAAAGACCTTTTTTAATTAAGTGACATACAGAATGTGTCACCTGGACAGAAAATAAGGATTGTGGTTTGTGGTGACTGGACAGCTGAACTGTGACACACAGAATGGTTCCACACAGCTGTATGAAATGGATTTGTATCACTGAGATAAAACAACAACAAAAAACTATTTTTTTATATATATTTTTTTAGATATTTTTTTAATATATATATTTTTTTTAACGTGACGTGCAGAAACTATCAGAGAGCAAACTAAGCCCCTGCTGACTGTGGCTATTTTGACTGCAACCCAGACAAATGTCGCAGAGAGATTTTTGTAATGTAGCTGTATCAGTGAGAGCAAAAGACCTTTTTTAATTACGTGACATACAGAATGTGTCACCTGGACAGAAAATACAGAGTGTGGTTTGTGGTGAGTGGACAGCTGAACTGTGACACACAGAATGGTTCCACACTGCTGTATGAAATGGATTTGTATTACTGAGATAAAACAACAACAAAAAACTATTTTTTTATATTTTTTTTTATATATTTTGTTTTTTAACGTGACGTGCAGAAACTATCAGAGAGCAAACTCAACCCCTGCTGACTGTGGCTATTTTTACTGCAACCCAGACAAATGTCACACAGAGATTTTTCTAATGTAGCTGTATCAGTGAAAGCAAAAGACCGTATTTGATTACGTGACGTACAGTATGGGTCACCTGGACAGAAAATACGGATTGTGGTTTGTGGTGAGTGGACAGCTGAACTGTGACACACAGAATGGTTCCACACTGCTGTATGAAATGTATTTGTATCACTGAGATAAAACAATTAAAAAAAAGGGTTATATATGGCGATAGCTGCACTACTAGTGCCAGCCAGCCCAGCCAGGAGACAAAAAAATGTCTTGTAGCCCTTAGAAGGGCTGTTGGGTTCTTTGTGGGTGATTCCTGCCTAACATAGAACTAAATCCAGGCCCTAACACTCTCCCTGAAACGCAGCAGCTCTGTCCCTAACGACATCCAGACAGCATCTGAGCCAAGCACCGCGGGCAGTCACTAGTATATTCCAGGGTCACCTGATCAGGCCAGCCAATCCCTGCTATCGACATGTAAGGGCCCCACGTGATGCTGGGTGTACCGCAGAGTCTCCTGGCTTGTGATTGGCTGAGTTTATAGGTGGCAAAAATTCAAAATGCGGGAGATGCCATTTCCTTGAGCATGGCGAGATACTCGTCCGAGCAGCGAGCACTTACAAGTACCGTAATACTCGAACGAGCACCAAGCTCGGACGAGCATGCTCGCTTATTCTCTAGTTACAGTCAGTAT